>APFE031552326.1:0-13867 GCA_000404065.3 Pinus taeda | reverse complement strand
CCTCCTCCCTCTCCCCCACATGCTCCCCATCCCCAACCGCCTCCACTTCATCCTCAACTTTTTCCTATTTCTTCCTCCATCATCTCATCCTCTCCTCCTCCTCCTCATCCTCCTAACAAATACATAAAAAGAAAAAATAATTACATATCATTAAATTTTCTTTATTTATGATACTTACAAATTTTCATATTTTCTCCTCCACATCATCATCTCCTCCTCCTCCTCATCATCCTTCTTAAAAAATCATTAAAAGAAAAGAAATTACCTATTATGTGATTGTGTTTATTTATAATACTTACAAATTTTCATATTTCTTTACGATAATAATTCACATATCAATAGATAAATGATAATCCAACAAACAATCTCCATAAGAAAATTGCAATATAAATAATCAATTATGCAAAGAACAATTTAAGTAATAAAATTTATATAAATAATGTCAAACATTGTTCAGCGCGCACAAAAAGAACTCAATGTTTATTGATAATATCCATAACTATCTAAAATAAATATATTAATTATATAAAATCTTTGAAAACCTAAATAAACCAAAAGAACAATTAGCATAGACAGAAATTTTGGAGAACCAAACATAATTAACATACAAACACAAGAAACTTCTAAAAACCTCCAGTGGTCATAGACGTAGATTCTGGAGACAAGGAAACTTGACGTAACCTCCACTGGTCATAGACGTAAGTAAGATGGGAACACCCACATTTTGTTTGATGCGATCAGAAAAGGTTTCCTCGTCAATGGACCAAATCAAGTTTCCGAAATAGAAAATTAAAAAAAAACACAATGCTAGTTGGTCATGGTCTTCAATACCTTCATTGTTAAGATGTATTTCTAATCTAATGGTCCATTAAGACAATGTATTAATTAATCACCATTATACGGACCTGTAGTGCTCTGTTTTGAAATTGTAACTAGCATAGCACAACACAGAAAAGAACAGAACAATACGGTGTTTGGAAATTGTAACCATTCAACGTTGGTTGTTATTTGTGTTTATATCTCGGAAGAAAATTTAATTTCCTAGCGATGAGTGAGGACTAACAGTGATTGCGTGTGAGGAGAGATGAATATAGATAAGAAATTGCTCAGAATTTGAAATACGTGAACAAAAGGATAATGGGGCAATAAGAAGAAATAAATCTTATCAATAGTTGCATAAAAATAATTATAAACAAGACTTCCAAACAAGTGCTCAGCATTTCAAATATGTCAGCAAAATTATCAATAAATACAATAAATAATTGCATGAAAAAATTATAAATAAAACTTTAAAATAAGGATCGAAGGACCAGCACTAAAGAATGTTAAAATAATTCAAATTGAAAAAAATGAATTATTTGGAGTGAATGGAGTATTATTGGAGTGAAACATTTCAAAATTTTTCCACACCCTTGCAGATAGCTCTTCTACACAGTGTATCTCTTGGATTTGTTTAAAAAAGTACGGCGTGGGTAAATTGATGGAGAGTATCACAGAGATTCAAATTGAGAGAATGGATGCCAATTGTAGCAATGATAGGCTTTGCTTAAAAAAGTATGCCCTAAAACTGATGGAGAGAGAGTCGCACAGAGATTCAGATTAAGAGAATGGACACTAATTGCAGCATTCCTAGAGCCTTCAGTTCATTATTGAATTGTGCTTCAATAAAGGGATTTCGAACACTGAGTAGTAGATGAAGGCGACAGTGAGCGAAATGTGTATCATGTCTGCCAACACACAGAGATTGGAATTGCCATTACAGACTACAAGGGGCTTCGTGAGCCATTTCCGCCTAAACCACGACCGCTTTGATAATCTGGAGGTGATAATCCCCTGTCCTTATGATAATTTGCGTAATGGGTCAGATAAGTCGCATATTGAAGCGGTATAAGTCACATATTTAAAGCGAGATAATCGCATATCATTTTGATAATCAGCGTATACCATGCAAATAACTTGCATATTAGATTTACGTAAAAGAGGATTAGTTAACGAAAATCAGATTTAAATTAAAAAAATTGTGTAGTTAATTAAGGTAAACATTATTAGATTGCTAGAATATGGTTTAACCAAAGTCAATTATGGTTAACAATAATGGTCAACTATGATAAACCATGATCAAGGGCAATGGTCAACCAAGACCACTATTGTTATAATGGCTAAACATAGTCAACCATGGTAACCCATGACCAGCAATGATCAATGGTAATGGTCAATCAAAATCTCTAGGGTTAGATTCATCTAACTTGGTTAACCATGATCAACCACCCTAAACCAACATCACTCATGGTTAACCAGAGTCAATTAACCGTAATGGTCAATGGACATCAACTTGGTCACCCATGATCAACCATGCTAGCATATTGCCGTCAACCAAGACCTGTATGGTTGAATATGGTATGTGACAATGGTAAATCAGCATATCTATGATCGACCATAATGATTATTCAACATATCTATGGTTAGCATGGTGCAACATGGGTAATCAACATCTCTATGGTTGAAGATGGTAAACCAAGATATTTATGGTCAACCATGACTAACCATGGCCCATTGTGATTAACCTTGATGAACAATAATGGACAATCAATATATCTACTCTTAGGATAGTTTAGCATGGAAAACAGACGTCTATGAAGATGAACAATGTCAACCATAATGATAAGAAAATGTCTCTTTTCTAATTATCTCAAACTAAATTTGTGCATAATTTCATAATTTAATTATTAATTTTAATTTAACACTATTTTTTTTTTAATTTAAAAAAAATATTTATTATAATATTTTTATTACTAGTTGGTATAATATTTTAAGTTGTTTTTGGGCCTGGAGTTGTTTTGGGACTCATCTTCCTTAGAAGTAAGGAAACGAGTTAACATCCCAAGACCTAGAGGCATATCATAGGAGTGAAAGCTTACCCGCTTACGAACCACCAACTCGTTATTCCACATGATGTGGTTTTCCTTGAATAGTTGTGATGAGTCGATTATTCCACATGGCGTGATTTTCCTTGAATATCGATGATGAGTCTGGTTATTCTAGGTGCCCTCGTTTTCCTTAAATAATGGTGATGAGTCAACGAGAGATGGTTGTCCTCACTACTAGTTTGACAACCAGGTTATGATAGGTTTTCCCACCGTGTAAAAAATATATATCTTAAGTTGTTTAATTCATTTTGATTTCTAAATTCCAGTGGTAAATTTTTACTTTTCTTTACAAATTAGAATGTAGTAAATTTTTATCCTTTTTATTATAAAAATGCATACGCAGTAATTATTTTGAACTTTTAAAAGTAATTTATAATCTATTTTGATCATATATTTATCAGTGATTTCAAAGGATTCAATATACTCCACTTCCTTTCAAATTTACTTATTATAGATTCAAAACGGATATTAGTGTATACCTTTTAAATACCTTGACTTTATTGAGAGTGAAATTGTACAATGATGGAGATCCTATCAACTCTTATTGTTTCTAGAGTGAGTAATAGTTGTTAAGGAATAAGGTTACACATTCTTTAGGTAGTCTATGTGTCTTACTAAATCCACAACATTAACGACCTAGTAAAAATGTCTTACTCTTTTTAAATTGGGATATGGTAGGAGTGCTAGTAGATGAGAACAAAATAATTTCACCTTTCTTGATAGTACTCAATGCACCTCCATACAATCATGTCACTATGTGGATATAACGATATAGTGATAATAAATTTTGACAATTCCTTCCTACTTCTATGATCCTAGAGATGTCGAAAAATAGTGAAGAAGAATAGAAAATTCCTATAGTGGTTCCCATGCATTAATGGTTTTTCCTACATGGATTTCCCTTTGGCCTATGAAGTTAAAAACCTTTTGGAAATCCTTTTGTTGCTGGGGGCATTAAATAGTAATAGGTTTACATTGGTATGAGAGAAAACACCTATAGCAAAATCACTTTTGGGTGGAGGAGCTATCCCACCCCAAGCATCATTCAACTCACCTTTCTTGGAAACACTTTCTTTTTTTGATTTTTCTATGTCAATGAACGATCCCATTAAGCATAACCAAGCATGGCCATGTGTCCCACATAAAATGCCAGTAAAAATTCCTAAGTTCAATACTAATCCCGAAGAATATATTGAAATCCATATACCACTTATAACTTATGGTGCTCATCCAACTCATTCATGTATGGTAGCATAAGGTTTCACTTATTCTAGTGGACTCTTACCAAAGATGCTTCCAAATGGTACATTGACTTTAAGTGCAACACTTATGATAATTCCACGTCTTTAGTAAAGGATTTTGTGAATCACTTTCAATTCCATGTTAGGTAAGAGATTAGAGGAAAGATTCTCACCAACTTATATGAAGATAACCCCACACATTTATTATGATATTCATGATTATAGAACAAGATGAAGTCTCTTTGGAACCAAGTTCCTTAATGAATTCTTGAATGAGTGGTTCATACAGTCCTTCTTGCCTAGGATTATTGAAGATGTAGCCATGGTAGGAACCCAAATTGAGGAGTAATGCATCATACCATGCCCATAAGCTTCACTTGATATATTCTCAAGTAGGTACCTTATATGAGATCATTCCTAATGCTCCTCATCATTGACTGATCATGTGAATGACAAACCAAGAACCCATGCCTATTGTGTAGTGGGGTGCATCTCTTCTCAAAGCATTGGTGAGCTAGCCTTTCAAATGGTTCAAATGAGTATATAGTGTAGTATGGTAGCTAGAAAGCCTCATACTCAAACTCCTAATTCTCTTGTACCCACCTTTGCGGTCAAGTCAATTGAGTCCACATCAACAACAAACCTTTACAAATTAGGAGGTAAAAGGAAAGAGAATAAATCTAAACCTTTGAATGAGGAACAAGGAGCATCGCAAACCCAAGATAATGTTGTGGGTGTCTTAAAAGAGAATAAGAGGAAAAATCATTTTCCTTGTAAGGTTTTGGGAAATACCATCTCACACATTAGTGCCTCTCTATAGATGAGATTCATCGACGTCTCTTTCATCAATGTGTTTCTCTTCAAAGTGTTAATATGACAAGTCCTTTTGAAGCCTACTATCAACACATGGTTATTAACTCTTCACCATTTCACCAAGTGCGAAGTGGGGAAGAAACTTACAATAATTCTCATATGACTCTGATAGATCCACCTGTCCGTGCATCAGGCTCAGGGCACTGCGCATCAGGCAAAATTTTGCCAATTTTGCCTAAAAACTCACGATTTCGCCTAGTTTTGCTATCAGTTTGACTTTTTGTTCTCTCTTTGGTAAATTTATGATATAATATGATGTACTATGATGTACTATGATGTAAAAATGATGAAAAATTACTTGAGGGGGTAGATACATCAGTTAGAGTTGGTTTGAGGATGTATGAATTAGTTACCATAGTTTTAGAGGCAAGCTGGTCCACTACCTCTTTTCCAGTTCTTAGTTTAGATGTTGTTGAAATAGCTCTTTGACTCATGGATTCGACCCCTGATGGCTAGCATAGGTGGTTTGATGTCTATATCTTGTACTTTCTTAGTCATTTTTCAAGGTTGGACTCTTGTGAATGCATTGAGCTACTTTGTAAATCACTTCTGCAGTTTGGCAAGGAAATGAACTAGTGTTTTGCAGCATTTTTTGGGATTCTTGTGGTAATGTGAATTAGCATTTTTTTATCCTGTATTATTTAGTTTATCTTATGTGTATATGTACCATCATCTATATTTTTCTGCATAATTAAATGAATCAAGATTAAAGGGTGGAAACCATTGATGTTCAGTGCTCTGCCTTGGGGTTTTATTTAGTTTTAAATGTTTTATGTTGTCTGAAGAGGACTTGTGAAACTTGCATGCCCTCTCCAACTCCACACCAGTCTTTAGACCCACCATCACATTCATATCAAATTGCTAAAACACTTGCATATCTTGCCCCACAAAAACCTCTGCAAATCTGAGTTAATTTCTCGGACCCAAAGCTGCCTTCCTCATGTGATCCAGCAACCAACCATTAAAATCAAAGAAAATCCTCTGAACAAACATACCTAGCCTAAAATTAGTATTCATGTCAGTCATCTCAAGCCTTATTTTCCATATTCTTTTTTAGATTGACAAGGAGAGATCCCTCTCCCAACCTGGTAGGGCTAGCTACTAGGTTAAATGTGGTTTGATGTTAACCTAGACCTGCCTTTCTTTAGCCTGAGGTAGATTTAGGCTATAAAAACCCGAGAACATCATGTATCATGATTGTAGATGTCAAAATTTCAAAAGGAATATCAAAATAAACATGAATATAAACTCACAATAATCATAAATGAGTTGTCTAGTTATTAATATATTTAAACCAAGTCTTATATAATAATTTTGTGATATAACAAATATTAAAATATGGAAAAAAAACCAAATTTAAAAACAGTAAAGAAAAAATTATCACATAGTTTATAATTCCTTAGGTAATATCTATTCATCAACTTAGAACACATGTAGATATTAGGGCTTATATATAATTCAATCAAGCATATGAAAGAAATTGTTATGAATGAATTATAATATACAACTAGAAGAAAGATAAGGGTGCTATAGAATGAGGGATTTTGAAGCAAACCTTTTTCACTTACACATTCACATTTTGTAGAGTTACATCCTCTCGATAACTTATTGTAATATCCCAAAAGAACAAGGTTTTTATATCTCTACTTAATAGGAGAAAGTTTCATCAAGCAACCTAAAGGTAGGTCTTCAAAACATATTAAAGTTGAATAACGCACTAGTCAAAGCAACCAAAGATTTTCCATATGAAAATTATGAAAATTAAAAGAAAATTGCATGTCAAAATCATTCCATTCATACAAAGTAAAATCCAAACATTGAAATACACAAGGATTGACATACACAAAAAATTCACTACAAATATATATGATAGAAGAAGAGAATGTGAACAAAATAACTACGAAATATTCATTTAAAGGAACCCATATATATTCTCTTAAAGATTCCCTCCCTCAAGTATTTAAAAAAAATGCTTGATCTACCATTTAGGAGAAGATCACAGTTTACCACAATGTCTATAAAAAAAGGCCTGAGATGTTTTTCACGAAATTCTCTCCAAAACACATATCCTCAAAAAAAAATTAGTGTAACTTACATACCACTTTATCATGACCTCCATCTTTGAAGGCTCTATATTCAACTCTCCTCCACCTATGACATATCGCAAATACACCGAAGGCTATTGTGAAAGTTCACACATCTTGAGATATGCTAACAATTAGTGCTTATTTAAAGTCTCTAGCACCTGAACCAAATGTGGGTTGTGGTCCTCCTATGTAGAGATGTATACTAGTAAACCATCCAAATAAATAATAAAAATGAGCTTATAAAAGTGCAGAATATATCATTCATTAGCTTCATGAATGTAGTTGTTGATTCGCATCAGCCAAATATCATAACTAACCACTCATCAAAGCCTATTTGCCAAATTAGATTCTAGGGCAATTGGAATCGTTGAATAGTTTGTTAAATTCATTCAGGTCGTTAAAATTCTAGTAATTAATTTTTTTTCCTTGTGTTATAAGAATAGAGTAATTGATGTGTTTGTTAATGAAGAAATGAATTAAATGGAAAAGTATGAAATGTCTTTTTTAATGAGCATATTAAGAATTTTTATTAATGAATAAATGAACATATATGAAATTTCAAATGACATTATTATTATCAAGTTACCGGAAAGGGAAGGTGTGTTTTTGTCAATATTCATAGTCAGGCACACCTTTAACTAGAGGGCGTTCCATGAGTGACTTCTCCAACACACGATTTGCGAAAAATATATCACAAATTCTATGACAATAGTTTTTGTTGGATGACGGTATATCAACATATGGAGTTCTATGAGTTGTTCAAGAGTGTGGTTGTGCATAGATTCATGTCAGGCCATAGGTGTAAGAGAAGGTCATGAGAGAGACTCATGCACGAAAATTTGACTCAAATGGGTGGAGGACTATGTGGTCATGCGAATTGTGTGGTTGCGGAAAGGGATCATATGAAGTGGGTTGTCTGGAATCAACGCAGTG
This sequence comes from Pinus taeda, assembly GCA_000404065.3. NCBI lineage: Eukaryota > Viridiplantae > Streptophyta > Pinopsida > Pinales > Pinaceae > Pinus > Pinus taeda. Next base: position 5,806 of record APFE031552326.1, on the reverse strand, counting down.
GAACAATTAATGTGTATATATATGATAGTATTTTTTAGAGGAGAAATCCAAAAATTGATGATGGGACGATTCTTTTAGGAGCGTTTATAGTGAGGGTAAATGGCACACAACATGATTAACCCAGTCATGTTAGCAGTTAGATATATATTTTTGAGCAATCTTGTGGGTGGTCCGGGCAACTAGTGACATAATTAGGTGAGGTGAGTTGTCTAAGTGGACTAGGAAAGTTGTGCAAGCAAGCCAGGTGAGTATTCATAACAGTGTCCTAGGTGAGTCATGTGAGTAGTTACATAAGAAAGTTATGTGAGAAATTGGGTTAGTTATATAAGTACATCGGTTGAGCCGTGTTAGAGGGTTTGGAAATTCGTCCGAGCAGCAAGGTGGGTCATGTGAGACAAGGGATAGAATGATCATGTAGTAGGAATGCAATCAATCCTTACAATGATTGTAAGTCATGTGGAGTAAGCGAGTATGACTTGATAGAAGTTCTTCGAGTTAGGTTGTAGCTGGGAGCATGTGGGCTAGGGATTCTGATGGATATTTTTGTATATTTGTGAGACAATTTAGGGCGTGCAATGATATTGTAGAGAGATAGTGCATGCAATGATCATAGAGGGATATCACACCGAGAGACAACGCGATATCACAACTTAGGTGACATGGATAAAACATTGGAGTTTGTGTGGGTGGATGGAAATTTTAGTGTTTGGGCTAAATTTGGGGTTTCCAATACACTAAAACTTTTCATTTTTTAGAGAGAAATAGTTTCATACAGAGGTGCTCATTTGGTAGAGTATTCTACTAGAGGGGCTTGACACTTTTACTTGGAATTGTCTTGCGATGAATTGCGATCCATACATTGTTCAAATTAATGTTGTCAAGTTTTTGTAATTTTCCAAGTGCCAGGATTTGTACTTTGTATATTTTATTGTTCACATATGAGTAAATTTTGTAGGGGTTAAGATAACTGTTGACTTCCTTATATATATTTTTTGCATATGTCTTGGTGATGATTGTTCCTGTATATACTTATATTTCACTTTTTTAAAGCAGAAAATTGTTTAAGTCAATATTCTAGTAAAACTTAACTAAGAGAATAAGTAGTTACATACCTCGGGTGAACTAACATTGTTCTACACTAGGAAGTTGTGAAACATTTCAATGTTACAGTCCCTAGAGGACATGGTGCACCAAGTGCATCTTTTAACCATGTGAGGCCCCTAGGGTTGCGACAATGCTTTCTCTTAAGTGTAAGACAAAAGTGTAATGGAGCGACTAAGGGTTATTTCCAACAATGAAAAATATAACATTAAAATTATAAATAGTATTGATTTTAAAGGTTATTTCTTAATATTCTTATTCATCATCTAAATAAAACGGATCAATGGAATGTGTTACTCAATGTTATCAATGTGTGAGGTAATGATTTCCCCTTGTCTAGGAGGCACAATGTATAGTGAAACTCTGATTATTACATTCAACCATTGACTAAGGAGAACCCACCATACATCATTTTTCCCCACAACAATGCACCAATTCCTAGTTTCTCTCATCTTAGTATCACAAAGCACTACAATTCGATTACAATGTATAAAAAGTTTCAAGTCAATGGGATGCAAGGACCCTTGAAGAGAAGGAAAAAGAGAGGAGAAAAATAAGGGCCTCCAATTGATATAATAGTGACTCCTTAATAATTCACAGTACTTTTTTTTTTATTTCTTATTTCAACGCATAAATTCATAATTTTTCCTATTTTAAAGTAATAAAGTATTGCATTTTAATTGTAATTTATATCTTTTTTTCAGTCAAGATGATGAAATCAATTTTAGATAAAAAAGAGAAAGAGAGAAAAAGCTTCAATATATACAAGAGAATAAGAAGTGTTTTTCACTTCACCAACCTAAAGTTGGTATTAGAGAAGGCAATAACCAAACAACAATAGTATAGCTTTCCACTGATATCTTTGGTTTCAAAGCTAAAGTAGAAGCAATGATGTGCTTTTCACCAAATTGAAGCTTCTATCAGAGTAGGAGACCACCAAAAAATAGCAGTGGATATCTTCACCAAAGGAGTTGGTATGAAAGAAAAGATCTAAGCAGGACACACACAATTATGGCAAGGCAGGGTTAGGTATGCAATCTCAATTGGTTTAGTGACGAGATAGGATGCGTGTTTAGGTGGCTTAGAAAAGAGCCCAACATGATACATCATTTTTTCGTGATGGGACTTTCTAGCATGAGGACGAGGGTACCATGGATCTCACATGACAGATTAGCACGTGGACCACTCCAAGACTTTGGAGGGAATGACAGCCATTGTGATGGCTGTGAGAGTTGGTGCACATTTTTAATTGAAATGATCTCAAATTCATGTATGATTTAGATAGGATAAATTGATGTGAACATTTTCCAACAAGTATTCAACCCAAAGGTCGATGGGGGCAATGCCTCAGAGAAGGATGGCGGATGAAAAATATTTGTAGAGCTTGAGTTATAGTTGGACATGAGAGAGATTGGGGAATTGGTTCTCATGACCTAAGAATTGAGGCCATTTGGATGAGAGTGATAAATACATAGGGAAGCATAATTTGATATAGAAAATCATCATGCGAATTGATTTAATATTAATGATATAGATTTCACTATGATCCAAGATGAGGAATTAGTGACCCAATGGCGAAATGGCTAATTTGAGTGGATACATATTGATGGATATGGGAGCTAGCTAGAGTAAGAGCATAATGGGATGATGATGCCTTGGGTTGAGGAGAGGGAGATGACAAATTGATGGATCTATGGTTGTGACTAGGAGAGCGTTCACATGGTTGAGTGTAGTCTTAAAGGATATATGACTTGTTGATGATCTTGGATCAAATCACCTAGATGGATCAAGTGCTTCCTTGATTCAGAAAAACTATGGTCCCTTTAGAGTATACTTGCTAGGTGGGGATCTTAATGGAGACATCATCTAAAAATTCCAATAGTTGATTTGGGCAGGATTGGTTGCATCTATGGTGAAACATTGGTGTAAGACACTTGGGCAGTGGTTTAGTTGAGTCAGGAAGGCTTGGACATGTCAATTGTTTTCATGTCTCTGGAAATAAAGAGTGGAGTGAATTGAACAATAATATGAGTAATGGATATGAATCAAACTTGGTAGAGCACCTTGAGGTGGCGTTGTAATCATTGAGACACCATGAGATGATTGCATGATTGATTTGATGATTTACAATTTTTACATTATCTTCATGGACTTGGGTATGCAGAAGCTAGTGGAGCATGGGGATGTCTTTATTCAATTTGGGTGTCTTGATGGTCTTGTGTAGGAGAGGAAACAACACCTGCACAATTTTGAGGATATTCTTAGATCTGGCGATACCGAGCTATGTATGAGAATGTGATGAGTGTTGGAGAAATGATTGATGATGGCATACAGACATGCATTCTTAGTGTATGCATGTGACAATAAAATTAGCAATCGAGCTAGTACAAAATTAGCAATAAAATTTATGTGACAGTAAAATCAGAAATCCAACTATCCCATTCAAAGTGGGTTCCATTTATGTTTTTTTATCATTGATGATTCCACTAGAGTTGGAAATTGAAAAAATTAAGTACGTATGTATCATTTATTCGTCATGTTATTTATTTTTTATTTGAGTCATTATATCGTTTATTCATAATATCATCAATATCTTGATTGATTTTCTCATTGTAGTGAGTCTCAACCACTATAGAGTCTATGAATATTGAGGGATGAACATACCTTAGTTAATACAAGCAAGAAGTAATGATGAGTTTACATTTAAATTGTGTAGGTTAGAAATATGTTGGAAAAAGTAGAAATCCACTCCATTATAAGGGAAGCATTTTCCATAGAATCATTCCTAGCTTCATGTTAAAAGAATTGATTTCACTCTTGTGGATGACATGGGGAGAGTCAATCTAAATGTGTTGATGAGAACTTAAAACTCAAGCAGACATGACTAGGTAGGTTAATTTATATTTTCCTTTTATTGTGAAAGTTGATCATTACTAGATTGATGCACATTTCCTAAGTACATGAGGTATGCAAATCAAACATACCAAAAAAAAGTAAAGGGAAAAGGATTTTAAAAAATTGAAACAAAAAATACACCATTATGCATAAAAATAGTTGAATCAGAAAAATTATATGAACCTTTTGTTCTAGGGAAATTAGCATATTGTCTTTGTATATTTGATTCCATGAAACAATCAAAGTGTTCATCAAGATATTTGATCAAAAACTTCAAAATTTTCTTAAATAAACATAACTTTTAGTTTCTACCATCATTATTTCCTATATAGATGCATTCAGTGAAGAGTTTTACGTTTTCCTAACCAAGAAAAGTTTGAAGAATTTATGTGAGGCTCAAGAAAAAGTGAGAAATATAAAACAAAATCTAATCGCCTTAAGATAAGGTGACTTTCTTGGTTCATTAACAAAATCAAATTCCATGTATAAAACAAAACCTAGGGCAATATATATAATTGATTAAAAAACAAATGCAATGGTAATGTTGACGAAGTTACAAAAGACTTGAAACATCTATTTCAAGAGTTTAAAAACCAAGTGATTGGAATAGAAAGAATAAAAAAGTGCCAATATCAACTTAAGAGAATTTTTGGATTTGAAAATGATAGGGATATATGAGAACAAATAAACCATAGTCCCTATAAATCCATCGTGTTCTGAGTTTCAATATTTTATTGTTAAAGTTATTCTCCCTTAATTTAGAAAATGGATTAAAGAAGGTATGTTTGAAGACACACATGGGCCAAATTATGTAAATTTTATTGATGAAGATGATTTAATTTTTATTTTGGAGGATATGCTTTTATATATTCTAAGAAAGATATGAGTGAGATAAAGGTTAAGAGTAGAGGTTCTCACAAGGTACTAGAGATGTTTTATTGTGGCATGTTTTTTTAAAAGAATATATGGGTGAGATAGAGGAGAAGAGCATAGGTTTTGACAAGGTATAAGAGATATTGGGTGAAAAAACTTGCAATAATGAAATTAGGGACATAGGTTGGAGAATGTATACCTACACAACTATCAAAAATATTTCCTAGGATTTACCCTATGTCATAAGTGAACCAACCTATAGTGAGAGTAAGTGTTGTTGATGTGACATTGGGGAATTCTTTTAAGTTATCCCTAGAGTTACACTTATTTTCAGGGATTTATAACTTTAAGTATAATATTGGGTGGTACCATATTATATCCAAGGCTCAACATCATTCAAGAATCGTTAAATAAGATAAAAATGTATCATAGAAGATATTTATCCTAATTCAATGATCATATAAGAATGAATAGGAAAGTAAAAGAACTCAATGATCCTAATAAAATCTACCCTTTATCACATTGTACTAACTAAAGTAGCAGAATAAGAAAATGTATGTTGAAATTGGCTTGAGACTTGAAGACGTAGACATTTTGTCTAGAGAGAATAAATATTCTATAGATGATCTATTAGAAGCCATATGGGAGACATTGCATTGGGTTTTTTTGGTATTACAAATATTGGACCTGAAAAATGAACTCCTATAGAGAATTATAAAAGGAAAATAACATCTAAGCCACTATATGGGTTGTGATAGTCATCAATTCGGTTTAGCCCAAGTAGTTTTGTGATGGATTATTATTCTCCCCACCTAAGTCCTGTTTCCATAAGTGGTGCGTTGAGCTGATAATGAGTATATTTTTGTGAAGGTTTTGAATATTTTTTAACCTAGCCATGTATGTTGAAGAATCTTAGATTTACCTTGGGTACCATCCT
>APFE031552323.1:0-10002 GCA_000404065.3 Pinus taeda | reverse complement strand
GAGTGGAGCTCTTATGGAACTCACACCATTTCCCCGTGTCCTTTTTTGGCTTTGCAGCACTGTTCTTTGCTTGTAGCTTTGGCGGGTTGTCTTGGGCTACACCGCCTTGGCTTTGTCCTTTGTTCTATGGTTTCGGGGCACCTTTCCCTTGTTTTGGATTCACAGATCCAAAGTCTCGCTTCTTTTGTTTAAACTTCTGCTCGATCTTGACGGCATATCGATATGCTATGTCGAGCGAGGAGATGTTCAGGAATTCCATTTCTTCCTGGATGTACTTGTGTAGGGAGCCGTGGTATTTGAGTATCAAATGTTGCTCCGAATCCTTGATACCCAACTTCGTGCGAAGGGTATGGAAAAGATTGGTGAACTTCAGCACATCTTGATCCCTTCCCTGCCGCAGCGTGGTCCACTTTATGTATTCATCCTCATAGCTTCCAACAGGGTAGTATTGCTCCTTAATGGCATCTCGGAATGAATTCCAGGTGGGTGCGGCTAAAAATAGTGAGTCTGTAGTTTCATCGTTCTGCTCGTAGTAGGTTTCCCACCTGTCCTTGACGTGGGGGGCTGCTTTGAGAAGAGCGAAAACAATCTTCTCTTGACTTGAAAATTCATGAACAGAAAAATATCCTTCTAGCAGATTTAACCATTTATCTACGGCATCTGCGTCTATCTGACCCAAGAATATGGGGATTTCAAAATTAACTTGTACCTTAAAGGGTGTGGCGTTTCCAGAGTAGCTGTTGGAAGCCGATGCGTCACTTCTGTGTAGCCGTTGAAGGATCTGCGCAAAGTTATCCATCATCGCATTCCTCTGCCGCTCGAGTGCTTCTTCGAGCAAGATTTTGATAGGATCTCCTGCCCCATCGTCTTTCTTCTCATCCGCCATGGGAGGTCGTCGAGATTTGCGAGGCTGGTCTTGCAAAGGTTCGACCAGTTCAAGCCCTAACTCCCTATATCCTGACCTCGTTGGGGACATGCAAAGAAGAACAGAGAAAAAGCAGACCGCTCTGATACCACTGAGGATTTAAACAGGAACGCAACAAATTACAGAGATAAGCATATACACAAATATGCAGCGGAAATAATACTTCATTTCATTAATGGAAAATACTGAAATATGCTTACAATCAGAAATGGAAATAAACTAGCTAGGGCGATGGTAGCTTATCTCTGAGAAGAGATGTGGCTACATGCCTCTGAACTGTGGTACAATGAGGCTCGAAGGCCTATTTATTGTTGAGAAACAATGGAAAAACCCTTCACATTCCAAAACCTAACCCTGGAAGATGAAACGCCAAATTGTGGGCCCTGTTTTTGGGTAAGTTGGTACATCAACTTCCCGGGGTCGCGAATTGGTCGTATTATCTCTGTTTGACGCGCATGATAGCCCGCTGGAAAGATCTCTTCGAGGACTATGACGAAAAAGACAATTTTTAGTTAGAAAAATTGTTGGCGGTAGATTTCCCAAAAAAACATCGTTTAGGGCCTCAAAACAGATCCGGAAGTTTAAGACCCGAAAAACTGCTAAAAATAGTAAACTGTGCTATAATTAAGGAAACTAAAAATTTGAAAGAGATAGTTGCGGGGGTCCAAATGGGATAGGTGGGTGGCCACCAACATCCACCTGGATCATTGATGGAGGAAAAATGGTGGGAAAGTCGAAATGGAGGTTGGATAATGATGTTAAGGGGTCTAGGACCTGGTGGATGAGGCTAAGGAGTGATTGAATTTGTTCGAGGATGGAGGAAGTGATGATGCACAAGAATGTAGAAACTAGGGCAAGGTGGGAAAAGTATGGCAAATGAAGGGTAGGAATCATGGACTAAGGGTTGGAGTAGATTATTTGATGGAGGAAAGGTAGATAGAGAGGTAATACATGTGATTTGCAAGTTATTTCTCAAACTGAACAAACAAAGACTCGGAAAATCAAGGACCTAGCTACTTTAACCTAATCTGATCTAAATAATAGCAAAGAAAATGAAAAACAGTTTATTGGCAACGAAATCATGTGAAATAGCTATGCAAACTAAGCAATCATGAACCTAAGCATGTAACCACAACTGGTATGAACTTCTGCAAATGAGAATCTAACACTAATAATTGCATGATGAAGCAAAGACAATGTTTTTGGTGGCAGCAAGGACACCTTGGTCTCAGCTCATGGTCCCACTGAGGGAGAGGTGAGATCAGAGGTGCTTGATAGCCTTTTTTTGAAGATATACTATGTTATTAACCTATCAAATCAATCTGAACATGAAAATCCTTTTTAATCATCAAAAGCAATCTAAATAACAAAACAAGATCTAAATCTAAATAGCAGATTTTATTCTAAGAGTGCAGCAAAACACATAAAAGTAAACAAAGGAGGTACTGGGAAACCCCAAGAGCTATAGCCTCCTAAGAGAGATTAGAGCTGGTGCAAATTTGGATTCATCTTTATTGATCAAAAGAATAGTGACATCCCCAAAAAACTGTCCACAAGGTAAAGCTCGAAAATGTGCTGAAATGCGGAGCTAAACTACTGCCTAAAAAATGACTAAAATCGAACTACAAACTAGCTAACTTCTACCAACAAAGTGACTAACTGAAATGAGGACCTAAGCCCTCTTATTTATACAAATTGAGGACCCCAACAGTCCTTCTAAACTTTAGGGACTTGGCTGCCCAAAACTTGCAGTTAACATCAGTCCTACTTGACTTGCTTGGCTTCCCTTGTGATAATCGATTTGGTGGCCCTTGAACTCCGAGCTGATGGTGGAGAATTTGAGGTAAGGGCCCATAAATGAAGGGGACAGCTTCCTAAAAATCCTCTCCCTTGTTCTTCCACGAATTTGGCTGCCAAGTGCTCATTAAAACCTTTGATTTTGTCTCAAAATTGACCAAAACACTGCACAAAGCACACATTAGACTTGTTGGCATAATGACTAACCCAATTCACTCTATTAGCATAAATATAACAAAAAACATGCGATAAACTAATGAGAATGGTGGATTAAGTTGAATTAGGAGGCTGAATGAGCCCATATAATTATCCATTTTTGGGGCTCATCACAAATTATCCTTCAAAATTGAAATGATTCAAAACAAAATGGTACGAAATCATCTTGCATCATTTGATCATACGTGCCAGCTTCCAAGTCGTCATCTGCAACTTGACAATCAATGGCATTCGGGGGCTAAAAATCTGGATATGAGAAGTCTTGAACAAGGATTTCATTGTCCTCAAGATGATCCAGATCAAAACTTGTCGACAATTGATTTTTGATTGCATGAAAGTTGTCTTTGATGAACTGAAACGAAGCAAAATAAAAAGGCAAAGATCCTTCACTTACTTCAAAATTTTTTGTACTTTCCTCTTCACTTTCATAGCTGATATGTAACGACTGATCATTGTACTCGAACTGCGGAAAATGAACTTCCTCCTCCCACAAACTAGCTGTTGATTTGTCAACAAGACTAGCTTCTGTTTGGAGAACATAATCATCATCATACTGATCAAACTAAGGCAAATCATCAGTATAAAACACATCATCAAGCATACATGTCATATCAACAGATCTCTCTTCTCCAAGATGATCTATGAAACAATCATTATCAGATCTATGACAACTGGGATAAGAAACAAAATGTTTTGGATCAGTAACTTGTTCTTCTTTAATCAGCGAGCCATGATCTTGAGCATCATAATCATTCCTTGTGGTGATCTTTTGCATCATCTCTTCCACTGCACTTACCAAAATGTCGAGCTTTACCTCTCTAAAGATGTCGATTCCTCTGGATCTATGTTTTTCATCTCTTCTTCCTTCAACTTTTCCCTTCTGATCAGCAACTGAGCCTCTACATCTACTGCACGGTTCTGCATCTCTTCAAGCATTGCAAGGTTCCTTTCCCTCAGCTAAAACTCCATTTCCAGATCAAAGGCACCCAGGTAGTGCAAGAGAGTGGATCCAGGAGGAGGTATTCTATTAACTAGCATCGAAAAGTAGACCTGATTAAATCTGGCAGAAAACTGTTGTACTGTCTCCCTTGGTAGTCTTTTCAGCTAGTTATACTCTTCTATAATCAAGAAAGGGTTTTGTCTTACTACCCACCTGTCAAGGAAAACTTTAACGAACTTCTGAAAATCTGAGATGCTCACATCAGGCAGGGTTTTGAACCAACTCTTGACTTTGCCTTGCAAAGAAAGAGCAAAAAGCCTTATACTAACATCTTCTTCATCAACTTCAAAAAGGTCAAGGAAAGACTCAAAATTCAGTACACGTCTCTCAGTAGTGATGTTGTCATGTTCACCATCAAATCTTGGTAGATATAGGTCATGATTTTTAGGGAAAGCATAGGATATAGGAGGTAAAATCAGAGGCTTGTATCAATCTGGAATTTTACAAGTTATAGGGGTATGTATAGAAGGTGTAGAATCAGTCTTGGTCTCTTGAGTTTCATCAGTTTGAAGATGGTCATCACAAGATTCAGAAAAAGGGTCTTGATCAAGCTCAAAGGCATGCAAATCTTTGGTATTCACAATCTTCAAAGGGAAGGAATCAAATGTAGGCCAAGGATCTTTTCTCAAATACAATATACTTTGCAAAGCCTTCTTGACATTCTCAGGAAAAGAGAAGAAATAATTTATAACAAACAACAAAATGTCTTGGATGAAATTCCAACTTGAATACTTGATCTTTCCATATTGTCCTTTCATGTTTCTGTTGGCCGGGTTCATCCTCCAGTGGAGTCTTTGGATCTGATCTCGAAAATGATTTGGAATCGCTAGGTGAATGATTTCAGCCTTTCCGGTGTCTGATCATTATCCACCATCAACAATCAGATCTAACTTGATACATATATTGGGGCAATTTGCAAGTCATATGTTCAGTTCATAAACTAAATCAGAGATTGACTGAAGCAACATTCATTTACTTATGCACTCGCAAAGCAAGTGCAGTTCAAAGGCTACCTGGCTAACTTCAAGCTCTGTCTGTAGTTTATAAAGCAACTACCAACTCTTGACAATGCTACTCAAAGCTTTTATAAAAGTCCAATCTTGACAAATGACTGAAAAAGTACTAGATATAGACAACAAAAAACTCATCTTAGCTTTAGGGGTCAAATTCATGAGGGAAATGAACCTTATCTAGGCACAACTAAAGCATGAACAAGGTGTAAAATGACCCATTGGAACCTGACATGATGATGACAACCCTCTAAATCATGGCACACTCAGCTGAATGGTGACATGGACCGACATTTGGACAACTTTGAAAGGAGTGAAAACAAACCCTAGAACTAATACCTAGTGACCAAATTTTGCTTGAAGACTCACTGAAATGAAAAAATTTGACTTTGACACCTTAAAATCACTTTGTAAGAGCATGTTTGATCACTGGAGGAAGGTTTCAAAGACTGACACTAACACAGAGTACGACTATAATTGAACAAGGACAGACTATAAGGTCATGGTAAGAAAATCAAGGCTTTGCAATATGGTCCCTTTGAGATATTGGAGAAGGTGGGAGATAGTGCCTATAGACTCAGTATACCCATATACATGCACATTTACTCAATGGTGAATGTAGAGAATATGAAGCTCAATGAGTCGTTTGTGTTGGATCAGGAAGAGGAATAGGTCTTACCTTTATATAGAGGATTTTACACCAGATGCTAAGGTGGAGTTGAAAGCGGATAAAATTTTGCAAAAGAGGTCAATAACCACAAGGCAGGGGCAACATGACCATTGGAAAATTGGGTTAAAAGCACAACTTCTAGGCAAGGCTAAATGTTACACCCAAGAGGAGGTGGAGGAAAATTTTCCTCACCTCTTTTAGCATAAGCTTGTGTGGACCAAAAACCTCCCAAAATGGGGATTTATGATGCATATTGGATCATTATTTTATTTTTTATCCAACCCGATGCTTTTAGAATCGAAAAAGTGGAGGAATTAACTCATAGGACCATTTTTACTAATGGGTCCCAGTTTGGAAAATTAGGGTATGAAACCTTCTCGAAATAGTTTGGCACATCAAATGGTGTTTTTTGGGGTAGTTCCACTACCTAAAAATATGCCATAGATAGTTACCTTTCCAATGGTATAATAATATCCTCAATTGGAGTCTATATGCAAAAGTTATGCCACCCGAAAGTTGACCTCCATGTTTTGACCACCAATATTCAAGAGGATACCACGTCAATCCCTATTATTCATGGAAAAGGGGTTAGACATATGATAGTGATAAAAATTACTCTAGAAGATTCCATATTGTAACTCTATTTAAGTTATATAGGAGGATCCCAAAAGTCCTAAAAATCAAAGTCCTCAATTCTCAGCGAAACCAACATCAAATTGAAGATCTTGTCGCAAGGAATCCAATTAGAAAAACAATGCCTCACTCCTTGTTCATATGTAAAAGTTATACCCATTCAAAGTTACAATTAAACTTGGCAAAATAACAAAATTAGTTGTCGCCAGATAAATTTGGAGTAGCGACAAAGTTGGCAGTCCGACAAAATTTGGCAGTTGCTGAAATTGGCGGAGCTCCATATAAAAGTAGCAACCCAACTACAGTTGGTAGAACTACCAAATATGGCAGTATCCACTGAATTCGGTATTAGGTTAGTTGTCCCAATACCATGGAGCCATGTGGCCCAATCAAATGGTGACATGTGACACTCAACTGGCAGCTAGATAGATCTCCAATTGATGCATAACATCACAATGGAGGTTATAACCAAGTTTTTAAAATAAAAATAAATGTTTGTTTTTTATTATAAAATGGGTCCGCGGGGGTTTGAACCCGTGACCCCACCAGACCCAATGCCATATTTATACCATACCAACCAATTGCCCAACATGCGGTCTTTATTATATGCCAAGCTTGTGATATTTAAACCGATCATTGTTTTTTGAACTGGACAATGAACGAGAGGAGCAAGGGCTGATGGGCGGGAGGAACCAAGAGCACAGGAACCAGGAGGTTGTGGAACCTTGCGGATGAAAAAATCGAGGGGAATATTCCCATAAGATTCTACTCTGAAATCTTGGAGATTCTTTGGGGGTCCAGAGTTGATAGTGTCATAATTTGGTCAAATTTATACTCATTTTACTCAGAATTTCATAAGGATTTCACTGGTGTAGTCAGATTTGGGATTTGAGTAGCCTATTTTTAGGTCACTCCCAGAAGTGATAGAATGATGTATTTTTCCATTTACTTGCCTTTATTTTTGTTGTGATGAATGAAGAGGCCTCTCCACTTTGAAATTGGACCCAAAGATGTACCTCACACATTGTGAATGAACTTTGTTATCAAACATTGGTGTGTTGACTTTATGGTCTCTTTGATGTGTTGCTTCTTATTTAAGTGTCACATTTATGGTTTTACATGCTCTTTTATGCAATTCTGCTAACATCATCGAAGAAAAGATCCCTTACCATGTTAGTATCATAATGATCTTCTCTTTTATTTGAATTGTGAGTATGTATGCTAGCCTGAGCCAAACTCAAAGAGAGTGAAGGAAAACTCAAGTCTTTTGACCCCGAGATTGGATGTGTAACACGAAGAAATAAAATGGAGAATGATGATGTTTGCATCGAGAATGAAAAATCTTTCCATAAATCTTTCTACAGGATGGTAGACATGGGAGATAAATTGTTTACATATTATGAGAAGATAATAAGAAATAAGGAAAGAAGAAGAAAGAGAAAGCAAAGGGCAATGCTTTGGTAAATCAAGGAAATGGAGGAGACCCTCTTGAGCCTCTATCTCCATATTCAAGTGAATGTTCTTCTTCTTATTCATCTCATTCTCATCATTCAATAGTCATCAAAGGAATGCTTCTAAAAATCCATTTTTTAAGTTAGATGTGAAATTTGATTTGCCCATGTTTAATGGAGAAGCTAATGCAAAAAAGGTAAAAAACTATATTAGACAAATCAGAGTCTATTTCCATATACAACAAATCAAAGAGGACAAGATAAAGTTCATAGTTGTTGGGATTACAAGTGTTGGAGCAATGATGGGAAGAGCATCAACGAATGCATCTCTCCAATAACTTGAGGATATCAACCATAACATTCAAGCAGAGAATGTTGAACTGAGAAGACTACTAGAAGAAGCAGAGGAGGAGAAGCAGGGATTTTAGCTTCATTTAAAATCCACATAAGAGGCCTTGAAAAAGTTGAAGTGCAATTAAGGCTTAACAAATTCGACCTCACCCACTTTAGAATCGACAACTGAGGTAAACAATGTTAATGATTCTTCAGTTTCATGTTCTCATTATGGTGATGATTTGGTGCATTTGAAAGGCACACCAAGGGCATTGGTTTGAAGTTAATGAAGAATATGGGATATGAAGGAAAGGGCCCACGATTTAATGGTTAGGGTATGGTGAATCCCATCAAAGTGGTGGAACTACCTTGATATGAAAGATTGGGCTATGTTAGAGACGAAGCTAAAGAAAGACACTCCAAACCCATGGAGATAGGAGAGTATTCAAGCGACAAGTCTAAGTCAGTGAAGGATGTTGAGATTATATCACAACCTTCCAGTGATAGTTATCATTTCAAAGTGTTGAAAAATATGGTAGCCATGGTTAGTATTTTCATCTTGAAAAGAGATTGAAATTTTGAATTTTATTGTTGCCTCAAAATTTATTTCAAGTCAACCTCAAAATATTTTAGATTGGTTGGGCCCTTAGAGGAACCCACTCAACCCCCACTTGAAGGCTATATAAAGGATATAATTTTGGGTCATTTGATTACACAATTTTGTCTGACACATCTATGATCCAATGAAATTACAGGAGGGCTGAAATTTTAGGAGGTGGTCGAAATTCTAGGAGGACCGAAATTTCAGGAACTTGATCATGATTTTAGTTATTGGTTTGCCTATTATTTTGTTATGGTTAATTTTTTTTTGTATTGATGAATCTAGAATTCTATCTCTCTCATAAGGAAAGCATTTATGGGTTGTCCTGTTGTGGTTTTTGCCCTAGCTACGTGCCTACTTTTTGTGTCTCTTATCTCATGGTTTCTTGATATTTCTACTGTGATTTTCTACTACTCTTTTATGTTTATGAATGATTTTGTTATCATTTTTCAATAAAATAAATGTTAAATAATACTAATAATGTTTTGATGCTATGTGTTAACACCCAGGTTGTTCTCTTTGACTCCTAAGAGAATACGGCCGGGGTAACCACTAAGCAATCTTTGGGCTACAGCTCCTAGCCTAGCTGCAGTCAGAGAGGGCTCTCTCTATAAGGTTATGTCACTGCTTTCAGTGAAGGTTTTTAGGCTAGTTATGGAGTGAATATTTTGGTTGTTTTTTTTGTGTTTAGTTGGGAGGATGCTTCTGATTTCCTTAAAGTATATCTGCAGGTGATATTAATCCATTGGGCAATGGGGTCTTGGACTGTTTTCCCTTGAGGTTTTTGATTTTGGTGAGGTATAGCTACAGGGCCTGTGTGTATTCCATGAAACAAAATGTGAATAGTGAGAGTGAGGTGAAAACAACCAGCAAAGAGCAACTAAGATTTCTTTACTTAAGCTGAATATTGTAAAAGGGGGTTTGTTATCTAGGAGCAATTGCTTGAATTCCTAAAACAACAACGCAATATGATGATATAGTATTAAAGGTAGCAATGAAGAATTACTCTTTAAATACTCTTATCGGAAGAAAACATATAAGACAGCTTAGATTGAGTTCAGGGTAGCCAGTGACCAAATCCTGAGACTATTCTTTCTCTTTACTATCTAGATTTTCAAGTGTAGAGAAAAACATAGAAAACATATGAAACAACGATGATCACAGGTGAAATAAAGAGCCATGAGGAAAACTTATTGAGCCATGAAATACACGGGGATCCTGCAACTTTGAGCCACACACCATCAGGAGATCAAGAGACAAACATCTTTGAAGAAATCCCACTGTCTTTTGTCTTAACTGTCTGAGAGTTTACAATATCAGAATAACAGAGAAGATATCAAGAGATTTCTTACATCCGGAGTCCAAC
>APFE031552316.1:0-11048 GCA_000404065.3 Pinus taeda | reverse complement strand
GGTGGTGCTGTGTCATGGAAGAGCACTAAACAGTCATTGGTAGCCTCCTCCACTATGGCAGCTGAATTTGTTGCATGCTTTGAAGCATCTAATCATGGCGTATGGCTGAAGAACTTCGTCACAAGTCTGAAAATTGTGGATTCTATTCAAAAACCACTCAAATTATGTGACAACAATTCAGCAGTGTTATACGCAACCAACAACCGAAGTTCGTCAAAGTCGAAGTACATTGACATTAAGTTTTTGGTTGTAAAAGAGAGAGTGCAAAATAATGAATTATGTATAAAACACATAGGTACAGACTCCATGATTGCGGATCCTCTTACTAAAGGATTACCACCCAAGAAGTTTCACCAACATGTTGCTTGTATGGGAGTAATATCTGTTTAGGATGATTAGAAAATGTGGGAGTCTGAATATGTTTTAAGTTTTGTTTTTTGATGTTCTATGTAATGAAATTGTAAACATTTTTGATGATATATACAAGTTGCATTCAGTTTCAGTTTCATTATTTCTTTCTTTAAAGTTTAAATTTTTGGCCTCATACAGTAAAGTAAAGGTGACTCAATTAGAAATAGGCACGTCTAATCACACTTGCGTGTGATTTCTAAACTATATGTCCAAATCAGATTCATGTCATTCAGTTATGTTGGCAGTGTGATTTATGTCAGTTTAGTTGCGAATAAATGTGACAAATGCCGCTTAAGTCCTTTGTTAGCATAATTGATGGACGGAATTGTTTAAGAAATACGATAAGTAAAGACAGAAAAGTTGCATGCAATAAAGTTAAGGATATATAATCAAAAGGTTGCACTTTTCCATGTGGGAGATTGTTGGATTTAGAGACGTCTAATTACAATAATTAGGTTGGACATGCGTGCATTATGATTATGATATCATATATTGTCAGCAAGATTACATTTATTTAATGATTAAATATGCCAAATAATGTGATTAATTAAGTCATGGCATTAAATGTATTTAAATAAGGATTTGGATACAAATACATATATAATAATGTTAATCAATTATAATTGTTAATGGACCGATTATAATTGATTGAAATAATAGCAGTAATAAATTTCTTGACAACTAAATTTCGGCTTGTCCATATTTCTTGACAGCTAAATTTCGGCTGTCCAGATTTCTTGACAGCTAAATTTCGGCTGCCTTAGGATTGGGACTGCTATAAAAGGGCTGAGTCTCCAAGGCTTGCAATCACTCAAGAAAATTGTCTGCTCCATTGAAAACTTGATACTCTATCAAGGATAGCCAGAGAAAAGGATTGCAAGCTCTTGGAAGGATTCAAGAGCCAACAACTCAAGTCAAGACAAGGAGCTTTAGAAGATGGAAAGTAAGTTCCGCTGTGCATTATTTTCAATTTCTTACAAAGGAGTAGATCTTGGTTAGGGTTTAAAGTAATTAGGAAAACCCATAAATTAAATCTTACATTTTCTTCTTAGGTATGAGAGCAATAAAAGTGCCATTGATGGTCCCTAGAAGGTGTCTAGCAAGGCATTGGGTCTGAGCGGGGTTCTAGAATTGGAGAGGACATGATTTACATGGTTTCCATTGTAGGCCGCAACATTGTCAATGCTAGCACCGGTTTTGTGGTCGTCACCCTTAGATGGCCACCGAGTATTAGTCACGACAATGTCGAGTTTCTTGTAGATAAGAGTTGACATTGCAAAGAACACTGCATTGAACTTTGCGTCAAAGAGGTTGGTGGATGGCAACCCGGTGTTGATGTCTTGGAATCTGGCATTGGGGCAAAAGAGTGCATAGTCTAGAGAAATATCGTCAACGTTGGCATTGTAGGAAAATAAAGGGCAAACATTGACCATGAGATAGGATCTCGTTTGTGTCATAAAGTCGAACATGTGCTTTATCATGGTCTCGATAAAGTCTCTCTTGAAAGAACCAGTTGAAGGTAGGTAAGAGCTCTTGAGCTCACTGTTGGCAACGGGGCTCGACACTTTGACAATTCCATCAAGGTTGTATTTGAAAAGAGCATTGTAAATATTCATCATGGTAGGGACAAGGGAGGAGGTTTCGTACTAGACTTCCCCTAGTCTACTAAACTTAAAACCAACGCGTAGATATAACGCGTAGATATTAGTCCAAAATGTAGGAAACCACGTTCTTCTAGACCTAGACATAGGCTTGTGAAAGACAACGAGCAATGTAATAGAATTACTCATTGGGAAGGGAAATTGTGATTTTAATGTTGGTACCACTAAATGCGTGGAAAGTTGCAGGGTCGGTGTTGTGGAACTTCATCTTGTTGATGCCTTGACTCTTGATCAACTGCACTACCTTGGAAGTTGAGGGAAGATTGTTTGCTACACAACCATAGTTGATTCCCACAGTGGAACGCCCTGTAAATAAAAAAAAGAACCAAGAAAATACACTTTCCCAGCTGTAGATGTAATGATAATCAAAACATTTTAGGCTCAAACTTTTGAAAAACCAAACAATAAAATGCATTTTTATCTGGTTCTTGGCTACAAAGGCAATAACAATCGGAGAAATTATATCCAAAAACATACACAGACCGACTGCCAAACAATTATATGGAGCGATATTCGATAAGTTGAACATGATTTGTCTCATTTTTTGGGCAATATTTGTTTTAATTCATTCCACATAAAAAAAACCTAATTCGTGCTTACAGTCGAAAACATTAATGTAAGGTGTTTAATAGGTAGCTCAATTTTCGTATTATGAGATTAAATTTGATTCAAATTCGAAATAGTGTTTAAAACAAGAAATTAGATTCAAATTCACAGTCAAACCAACCGAAAAGAGAAAAAAAAAGATTAATGTAAAGTCTTTATTTTATGCGATCACACACATGTAAACCAAAAAAATACGTGTGCACAAAATCACGATGAACAACAAAGAAGCATTTGTGACAATGAATACATTCACCTCATAATCTCCTACGTTATTGCCAGATGTTAGAAAAAAAATACAACTGCAGTAATGATGTGGGGAGAGAGCCTATATCCAGTAGCTTGTGAAAGAGGGTTTTATGTATCCTTGTAATGGTTCATTTGAAAATAAAAAGTCTGTGTGCCAAATGGATATAACTATTACATAGCCATCTTCATAATGTAACAATAGTAACATAGTCATCTCTGTATGACCATAAATTGATTTCATTTAAAATTGTTTTATCTCCTTTAATGATCAGTCACCAAAGAAAACAAAAACAGTTAAGGATTCAAGATCTTCCAATTTGTAGTGTCCGTACATTCGCTGAAAGTGACTTCTGTGAAAAATGGGGTGTTCATTTGAGTGTATAGAATACATGCTTTACATTAAAATTTTGGGAAAACATCAAACACAAATGAAAATTGTGTGTTCCGGACCAAGTAAGCACTAATTAAAATTTTATGCTCCTGACCAATTAAAATAATTATTCGAACTGGCGACCTCACTATTTCTCAAGGACACCATGAGACCTACACGCTAATGAGTGTATTTTACTTTTCCATAAAAGTTGGAAATTGAGAAAAGTAAGTTATGTTGGAGCTTGCTTGGTTATGCTGAGCTCCGCACCAACAGATTCACAGAGTTAAGCTTCGTACCTCCATGTATCGCATTACAACACAACAATCAATATTACGTTCCAGGCTAATTAATCACTAATTAATATTTTATGTTCTATAATTATTGTTCTATAATGGGAATCATTTTTTATTTAAAGGATGAAATATACATGTTTTCGGTAACTCGGATTGGGGGATCAACAATTCGATGGAGCGGAATGAATGCAATGTCTTAGTATACAAAAGAATCTATATGGCAACCTCTCTGAAATTTTTCAACACAGTAGCAGTTGTAATGTAGATTTAAGTGTTTTGATCTATATGAAATCCTCTGAAATTTATCGATGCAATAGCGGTGTTTGTAACACAGATTTAATTGTTTTGATCTATATGGCGACCTCTTTGAAATTTGTCGATGCAGTAGCAGTGTTTGAAATGTAGATCTAAGCGTTTTGATCTATATGCAGCCTTCTATACTTTATTTTCTCAATTTTCAACTTCTGCAGAAGTAAAATACACTCATTAGCATGTAGTTCTCATAGCATCCTTTATAAATTATTATGTCGATAGTTTGAGCCTCTCTCACCACCTACACTTTTTTTCCTTCTTTGTATACAAACAAAGCTGTATGGCCACAACTCTAAAATTTGTTAACAAGCATGTAATGCATTCTTCTTCATTCAACTCACATACATGTTGTTGTGTCTTTCATGTTTGAGCTGACTTAGGTAGTAGAATGAAAAATTGTGGGTTTACTTAAGAATTTAGAGACAACACAATTCAATAGAGAGACAGATCTCTAAAACACAAATACATTACTAATGAAGAATGAAATCACACTTCACATTACACAGAGGCCTTAGCCCTTGGCTGGCCTTCCTGCAAAGGAAAATACAAATTTATAGAGGAACAAGGAGGATCTAGAATCTGCATGTGATTTAGATGAAGATCTAGAAACTAATGGGAAGTACAATAGGTTCGGCGTGGGTGTGGCAGTGATGGTTGAAGATGGTGGAGTGTCAGGGAGAAGTCTGCGTCAACTTCAGATTTGGATTCACGTTTAACATTCTCCCACTTGAAGCCAAATGAAGAATCATGAATCAAGTCATATCGAGTCCTACCATGCCTCTACATATCTCATGTTTATTACTTGGTAGAATCTTCATGAGCATATCAACAAGGTTCTTATCTGTATGGTTATTTTCCAAGGATAATTGTCCTTCCTCCAACACATGTCGGATCCAATGGTACCTTAAGTCAATGTGCTTGGTTTTTGAGTGAAATGCTGGGTTTTTTTCCAAGTGAATGACACTCTGACTATCACAATATAGCACATACTTGTTTTGGTTTATTCCTATTCCTCCAATGAATCACTGCATCTACAACATCTCTTTAAAAGCCTCTGTTGCAGCTATGTACTCTACCTCTGTTGTAGAGATATATATTATTCTTTGCAGCCTTGACACCCAAGATACTGCTACTCCTGCAAATGTATAGAAATAACTTGTAGTGGACTTTCTGGTGTCCATATCTCCAGCGATATCTGCATTTGTAAATCCTTCAAGAACAATCTCATTATGACCAAAACATAAGCAATAATGACTAGTACCCTTGAGATACCTCAAAATCCATTTTACTTCTTTCTAATGTTGTTTTCTTGGATTGGCAAGAAACCTACTCACTACTCCCACTGAATATGCAATATCTGGTCGTGTACATACCATGTCATACATCAAGCTGCCAACTGCTGAAGCGTAAGGAATCCTTCTCATCTCTTACTTCTCCTTACCATCACTAGGGAATAATTCAATACTCAGCTTGAAGTGGCCTATAAGGGGTGTACCAACTGGCTTGGCATCCTTCATATTAAACATGTCAAGGACCTTGATATATTTTTCTTGTGACAACCACAACATTTGTTTTTCCTGTCACGCATGATCCTCATGCCCAAAATTTGTTGAGCTAGACCAAAATCCTTCATTGCAAATATTTTACCCAAGTCTTTCTTCAACCTATTGATCATATTATTGTCATGCCCAACAATTAACATCTCATCCACATATAACAATAATATGAGATATTTTCTTTGATCATACCTCTTGATATAAACACAATGGTCAACTTCCAACCTGTGAAAACCATGTTCTAACATGAATGAATCAAATTTATTGTACCAATGTCGAGATGCCTATTTCAACCCATAGAGACTCTTCTTCAACTTCCAAACAAGGTCTTCTTTCCCTTTTTCCATGAAGCCTTCTCGCTGCTCCATATAAATTTCTTCCTCCAATTCAACATGAAGGAAATCAATTTTTACATTTAACTGTTCACATTCTAAGTCTAAAGCAACAACGAGACCAAGAATGACTCTAATGGATGGCATATTAACAATAGGTGAGGAAATTTTAGTAAAGTCAATACCTTCTTTTTGGGCAAATCCTTTCACCACCAACCTTGCTTTATACCTCTCATTCTTTTCATCAGTGTAACATCCCTCATGAAAATTTCATGTAATAAAAATTAAAAAGAATAACCACGGATGAATGAGACACTTCTTCCAAGCTGACTCTTGGGAAATACATCCTAGGGGGTGTTCATTTGGTTTTTTATGGCTAAGGAAATTGGCAAAGGCAATGGCTAAGCCTTTGGAAAGGAAACATGGCATTTTTGACACATTTATTTATGAAAATAATGGAAATTAGGAGAAAAATGAGGTGAAAGGTCATAGGTTGCATGTGAGGAGGAAAATGAAGGAAAATAATGGAAAATGAAGAAAATAGAGGCCTCATTCATAAAAAGGATTCTAAGGATCAATCGATAACCTTTTGTCAGTTCAGTGTTGGAGCTCTCTCAATTTCTCTCTCTCTCTCATACTCTTGGATACTTAGAGATTTATTGTAGCACTCTTGGAGGGTGTGGCATACTTGGATTCTTGGAGAAATAAGGCAAGGGAAGAGCAGGAAAGCACAAGAAGGCATCGACATCAACAACTACATCATAGTTTCTTGCAGGTACCGAGTTGCATGTATGATTTATTCACTAGTTTTGGCATTCATGGCATATGCATGTACTTTCTTGGTTGTGATATGTCATTGGCATGGAGGATTGCCTGGACGAACAGTGGATTGCCTAGCCTTTCCATTTCTTGGATAGCTATGGTGATTGCGGATTTACTTTCATTGCTTGTTTTTGGTTGGTTCTCATGTTTCCTTAGCTTAAGTTGAGTTACTAGTCTTGGAGCCTTGGTTGGACAAACACTTTGGAGCCCTGTATCAGGGTGGGTTGGGTTACTAGTCCTAGAGCCTATTATAGACATATTTGGGCACTTCAACCCCAATATTATATGTCGATAAACTAGGGATCTCCAACCGCTAAAAGTGTTGTTTCATACCCTAAAAGATCATGGTCAACTGTTTACATCATTACCCAAAAGTTCCACCTGAAGTACCATCAAGAATTGGCCTAAAATGGACCATACTGATTGCTCCACTGTCAGGGTGCGATGCATACTGACTTCTACACTCGCCAGGTGCGATGCATACTGATGAGGCCTTCTGTAGGGTGCGATGAGTGAGGATGGACAAATGTCCGAGATAGTTTGCTAAGTGGATGCTCATGGAATCTTCTATAAACTTCTCCTATGGCACTTGCCTCTCTGAATTCGCCCAGGGATGAGTAAGAGATCCAAGAAATCTCCAAGTGGAACCAAATACAACAAGTGGAATGACACTAATCAAAAACCCAGAGATGACTCACACCCTTGCACACATCTATAAATGGATCCCTCATCTGAGAGATTGAGAGGCTGGAATTTTGTGAATTGTAAGGAAGTGCTGATAGTTTGTATTTGAGAAACAACATTGTATTGTTGGGTGATCTTGCTAGTTCATGAGGTGAAGAGGGCTTTGATGCTGGGAGGATGATGCTGGATCAGACAAATGGGTTGTAATTCTCCCTTCTATTTAATAAAGTTCTTTGAGTTTTCTTCCATAATTGTGCAATTGTGAATGTTATTATTTGTGAATGCCATTGTATGTTCATTATATTTCTGATTCCATAATGATTATGATATAATAGATCAAGATTCTTTGATGGTTCTTTGTTACTGAATTTCTACAGGTACTCTCCAAGCGGGATAAGTACAGAGAGGAATTGCAAGCTCTGTCAAGGGGGAGAGAGATCAAGCAAGGAGTTAAGCATAAGATCCAGGTTGGTTCCTTTGTCTTTCTCTTATTTATTACACATAGAAGAAATCGCGAATTTCTTTAAACTATTGTTTCTAGGGTAGCTACCAAACCTAGAGGGTTAGTCAATAAAAAAGACACTAGTTTTCCCAGAAACAGGGCCTTGGTTGGAAAAACACTCTGGAGCTTGGTAAAAGTTGTTGGTTGAGTTACTAGTCTTGGAGCCTTGGTTGGAAAAACGCTCTGGAGCCCTGAAAGGCTTGGATGGAGACCGATATGAGGATGGTTTTGTGATGTCCAATCATGAGGTGGAATCACTATTTGATGGGTTGAGGTGGATGGACTTTGGAAGTCTTGGATGAGTTTTGATTGATGCGTTCTATGTGATCTCGCGTTCATGCTTGGAATATGGAACGTGGGTGAATGGATGAAGAGAGATTTGGCTCAGCCATTCTATGACCCGGTGGAACATTGCAGTCCCATCTCCAGTTGGTTCATTGCATTCATTAATGAGAAATCCTTTGCCTTGATTTTCATGTGTACAGGTACTGATGTATTTATGGATTTGATGGCAGCTATGTTTATTGTATTTATGTTCCTATTATTGTGGTTATATGCACATTTTATGACAACAGCTATGTATGGATCTCAACATGTTTTTATTTGTATGTGAATGGATATTGTGTCTATGACCTAATAGATGACAGTGTAGAAAATGGCATGAGGGAACAATGGTTCATAGCGATTCTCAGATAAGTATGAGATCCCTACACTTAACTTTTTTGTTTACACCTGTAGGTTACATGTCAATGATATGTTTGACGAAATGCTTGTTATGGCTAGTAGGGATCTACTCAAGGTATTGAAAAAGTATTTTCTTTAGTACTTACATTTCCATGTTAATTTACTGATATGAAGATATTGTTCAATTCTAGGCAGTGACTCGGGCTCTAGGCCTTAAAAAAAGGCTCAAATATCGAAGTCGATGGCATAGTACTGACAATTTGGGTCTCTGGTTGTTGGCAGGCAAGCTTGTTGGAGTGACTTTGGGTCTTTGGCTGCCTTCATGCCTATAGCATGGGAGCGACTTTGGGTCTCTGGTCACCCTCATGCCTATAGCATGGGAGTGACTATGCCTTAAATGGTATAAAAGCTCAGTGGGTACCAATGCAAGTTGTCTAAACTATTGGATTGGTTCCTAAAGGTCATGTAGCTGATGATTGATGTATGTATGGTGTGTTTCCATCAGTTCCACTTACTTAATGTGACGTAGGAGGTCAAATCATATCATAGTGGCCTCTCGGTCGCATGTTTACCCCGGCTAGCCGGTTGCCTGGGTAGTGTTGTGTTGTACAACAACCCCCCCATTTGGTAAAATCCTTTAGATAACAAATGGGGACCCTTTAGAAATAATATGATTTAAAATTCATTAAAATCTAAACAAAAATCCAAGAAACCTGCTCCAAAGATTAAATCGCGTTTCACAAAGTCTATTGTGCAACATTTAACGTTACCATTTGAAACATCACCGATTTGCGATATGCGCAGAATCTAAGAATATCTGTTTTCGGTCAAGTCATGTCAAAATTTTCACATTGCAAAAAGAAATAAAACATGTTATACCTTCCTTTACATATTGTGATATGATGATGGACTCGACAAATGAATTAACTATACTATTAGAACCTACTCGCATCTGACAGATCACAATCTCACAAACCACAAAATCGCAAAACTAGAAATCAAACTATTATGTGACATTGTAAATAGCCGATTTGCGAGAGAATATGAACCCACTGACACGTCATTAAATTATATGTCATGTATTAAGGATGGTATGTTAACACGTTTTAATGATATGCTCAAAAATATCATTGGTAATAGACTACATTAATGTTAATTAATCTGAATCCTATGCATATTTCATTTCAGGTTATGGATATTTATGATTCCGGAGCTTGAGAAGTTCAATATCTTCTCACAATTATGGGTGCATTTAAATGTTTCCATCTCATTAATTTGAATAAGGTTTTCATATTTGCATGATGTTATATTTCTATTTTTCATCCTCCCCATTATCATTCTCTTCTTCTTTGTGGTGACAGGAATATAACAGAAGCTTGATTACTTGGCTTGATGGTCAAGATGAATAAGGGAAAGGTTACACAGTCTACGGTTGAATATGTACTAGAATCATCGCCGCTATTTTCTGATACAATGTGTATACCATAGTGTGGTGTCGGCTCCTGAGAAAATGATATGAGCTATTCGAGAAGGAAATATAGAAGGAAGCCATGATAGATGATATTCAATCCTCATACGCTTCTTATCCTAAAGTTGCATGCTCTATTTTGCATAAGATAATAGCTAGGCCAAAGTTATTACCCTACAATTATATGGTGAAATGGGTTATTGAAAATGTCAATATTGAGGACAGAGAATTCGTGACCTCAAGGCAAGTGGTTATCGACTCTTTCGAACTAGAGGATATCACAAGAATGTATCATTTAGCTCAGCTGCACAAGGTTTATGATAAAGAATTCGTGGAGAAATTTGCTGCTGAAAATGAAGAACCCTCTGAAGTTATAAAGAAATGGAGGGCAAATCCTAGCAAGCACAAGATGGATAGAATTGGTACGTATTCGATAACCTCTCTTTTTGCTCCTTATTTATACATTGTTGTAATTCTTTCTAGAATATTTGGATATGCAGACGCTACCAAATTTTTAGTTGAATGGGTGCCTCTCATTGATGCCGCTTCTAATTCTACACTGATGGATTGGGCAACAATTTTTTCAAATAACTTATCTCGCCATATCATAGAATATAGGAAGAACCATTTTGTTACTACAAGAACCATTCCTCCACTTTATATGTGTGCCTACATTATGGATGTTGTATGTTTCATTTTTCCTTTTCCAATTATGGGATGAAGGTGGACTCCTCAGGATCCCACACCAATCCATGTGTATCATAAATCTCTTTGGAAATCTTTTTTCAATGAATGTTTCTATCAAATTTGTCAGGGGGTTATGCTCCCTATTTATCAGAATGTATTTGATAAGAAAGCCCCAAGGTTATCAGAAGACACCAAGGCTAATATTCAACTTGTGGTGAGATGGTTTGGAGAGAAATTATTTACATATATCAGAGTTTTTTGAAGCATGACTCCACCACATGTACTTCTGTGGTATGTTCTTGATAAATTGTTAGCCAGAGAAATTACTTACCAGATAGTTAGCAAGGGCATAAGCATGTCCCTCAAAGAGTCTAAAAAATATCTCTGGCCCACTTTTCGACTTCAGTGTGG
>APFE031552309.1:0-20058 GCA_000404065.3 Pinus taeda | reverse complement strand
TTTAGTTAATTTTAATGATTTTCAAAATATTACTATATCAAGAAATGCAATAGTGAATTGGTAATTCATTGGAGTAAGTTGGGTGAAGCTTAACATTAAACCTAATACCCACTATATTTATAAGATTAAATCTAGTAACCACTATGACACCAACAAATATATTAGAAATTTATAACTTAACAAAAGCCAAAACTCCAAAAATAAAAATAAAAAAAACCTAATATAAATCTTAACAAAAAAATTTAAAACTATACTAAATAGAACGTTAGATTATCTCACTAATTTATATAGTATTTTAGTTTGTTCAAATTTATATATAAGCTATCTTTCTTGAACATTAAAATAATTTTTCTTTTATACTAGGATAGTTTGTTACAATTTATATATAATATCACACGAGAAATAGGCATTCCATAGGGACTCCATAAATTTTAAACCCCACAAAATTGGAAAGGAACTTCGTGTATTTTGTTCCCTTCCCCCCAACGGTGTATTGCCTCGCTGGTGGCGGAACAGATGTTGGCAGCTGCCTGTGCTTCTATTCAAGCCTGCTCTCTACTTCACACTTCCACTGCGAAACTTCAGAGGTACCTAGAACAAACTTCACACATTTATCATTTATCCCGGTTAGGTTGCATCATATTGTTAAAATTTTCATTTCCCGCCAATGCAGAAACTATTACTACTCTATAACTTGGGCTAACAGGTAAAAATATCAAGTTGCGTGCACTTAAATTAGGCATTCTCGGGTTTAAATTTACAAGAAACTAGCTGGAAAGACTGATGGCAGTTTTCATCAAGTTGAAACATTGAAATGGTTAGATGTTTTGCTGAACTGTTGAGTGGGCAGAGGTTGGAAATTTCGGTTTCAATTTTCATGGGCCATTTTGCTTACCAGGGTGTTACCAAGACTGTTAAATTTATTGGGTTAGTTTGAAAATTCTGTTTATTTGCTGAATAGGTCGTGGTTCAGTGAAGATTGTGGCATGCCAAGCCATCCACTCAGGTTCAGTTCCCCGGAGGCATGAATTAGCAGTCGGGGACAGGTCCAAGTCCTATGTGTTCTGAATATTTTTGATGGGAAGTAAACTGAAGTGCTTGTGTTTTGTGGTATGCCCCTCGAGGGCCATTTAGCGTGGCAATCGGGCTGCTTGTGGTGCTGGACCTCTTACAGCAAGTGGTAATGCTTCGCTTGAGTTCAAGGAAAGCACTCCAAAAGAGAAATGAAGTATTAAATAATGCTTCCTTGTACTTGCGCGCCAACGCCCAGGCCCTACCAAGAGCGCTCATGCCCAGCATCCGCTTAGATGTTGGATTCTATGTCTTACTGTAACGACAAATGCCATGCCCAGCCTACCGTTATGGCAAATGCAATGCCCAGCCTAACTTAACAGTCATGAAGACCTCATTATTTCATGCGGTGAAACATACTACACTTATGGGGAATTGAATCCTGGTGGGGTTAATATCACCACTCCTTCTTGGCCCACTAGTCAAGTTACAGTGGTAACTTCAAAAGAGAAAAAAAAAGTTTGTTAATATATTGAAATTAGGTCGTCGTGGCTACTGCCTATAGAAACCATGGGAAAATTGCTTATTGTTTATAATACAGTTTTGAGGGAGTAGGCAGCTCCAAAACAACAGTTGAACAGCTAAATATAGAGCAAAGTATGACAGAAGAGTTAACACGGAAATGAATGGGTTCTTTTCCTAGAGGTGGGTGAGGGCGCATGTCTAATTCTTTATCAAGGTCTTATGTTTGATTTTCATAGCCTGTTTCCATTTCTGTTACACCACACGAATCCCTCTTGTTGACAAGAGTGATCTCCCTAGATGCTAGACTGAAACTAGAAACAAACAGACAGTCAAGCTAATTCCTTCCTTGAATCTATTTTTCCTTAATCATAAGCTAACAAGGTGGGAAAAGGAAATTTATACCTTATTACGACGTGCTTGATGAAGACCCCCCTTTGTGCTTCAGTTCAGCTCTTCCATGCTTGAATTTAGACCTGCACACATGGAAACAACAAAGAATCAAAGGCATATGCAGCATAAATGATTCAATAATTCAAACTAGTGATCAAGGAGACTAGTAACAAACATCATTCCAACGGACAAGTATAAATAATCATAAACCATTCACGAAATTGATCAATTAATCCATTAAACAATGAAGTGAGAAGAAATGCTTGTTTTTATTAATTTCATAAACATAAAGGAGCTACAAAACCTTTGCCTTGATGTTGTGAAGCTCCTCCCATTGATCTCAATCCTCTCCAAGAATGATAAGCTCTCAAACTTGATTACTCCAGCATAAACTTACTCTCAACAACCTCCCTCAATTCCCCCACCTATGGCTTGATTAATAGGCCAAAAGGAAGTAGTTTGAGATCCTTAGTCCAAGGATGAGATCCACTAAAAGAGGGATGAGGGCTCCTTGAAGAATGGGAATTAGTTCCATAAAAAATGAGGTTAGGCTCGAATAAACATGAGTTCGAGGCTTTCTGTTGGGAATGATTCGCCCAACAATGCTTCTAGATCTCACTTTTTATTGATTTACTTGTGCGGTTTTTGTTTAGAAACAGAGCGCAGTTTTGCGAAGTTTATAGTGGAATAAACTGCACATGTGCGGTTTTTGTTCAGAAAAACTGTGCAGATGCTCAAAAGCAGGGTTTTGTACCTTGAGATCTAGAAATTCAACTTTCTTCAAGGTATATAAGTTGTTGACTTGCAAGGGATTGTTTCATGACACTTGGATGGATGGTGAGAGATCCAATTTTGATGATCAGTTTCCTAATGCGACAAAATGACGTGTAACAGATTGCCCCCTAAAGTGCAAAGTCAAAAAGGTTTGAGGACTGAAGTACGTTATCATATCAAGGATTGGATCAAAGATCATGGTTGGAAACCTGCAACAATCAATCAAGGATTACAATGCAATATAATAATCATCACTGAGGTAGGCATTCCCATACTCAGAACATAAAAGTCTTAAAGCACAATATGGAAATACATCATGTCAAAGTAGATATAGGATGGATGCAACCATCAAACATAAAACTCTTTGTTTAATCATGAATATAAAATTCCTCGCAACCTGCATGGATGAAACTAGATCCAGGGTCTTGATCTCCATCTTTCAATCCATAGTACGAATCTTGCCATGCGAGTAAATATCTTGAAGTCGAACATGGTAGAAACCACTTGATTACTGGTCAATGATGTGAACTGTTAACAAATGCGAGAGAAACCACCAATAATGGCAATGGCTCTCAAGGTACAACCAGTACAATATACGAAGTGTGAATAGGTGATCTGAAGTCGAACACTCATAGAATTGTTCGATTGAAGGCCAATGATGAGAACTTGTCGTTGAAGGCGAGAGACTTGCCATTAAGGCATGCGGACCTCAAGGTACTAAAGGTTTCTAGATCAACTTCCTAGATAATGAGTTGAAGTCGATAGGAAGTGATCCGTCGCAGAAAAGCCTATAACACGAAACTCATGTCAAGTTTTGAAGAACAGTTTGCAAGGATTGACTTAGGGATGACCGACGCGATTGAAGGCTACAAATGGCAAGGTAATTTGAATTGAAGCTTAGACTTCTTTTGAACATATTGGCGACACTACAAAATGACTTGGCAGCGTTTGACTCAATGATAATACCCAAAACCAACTGAAGACTTTCAATAAGGTTCGATTAATTGTGAGACAAATGGATTCCCCAACCTGAATAGATATGCGTTAGAGTGTCATGTTCAAGAGCGACATATTGCCTGAAATACAAGAAATGAACTTTTCTTCTCAATTTTCCCCCACTGTTACTGGCAAGTACCTCTTTATTTTTTTACAAGCTTGAGGAGGATAACATATGCTTGTCCTATAAGCTCATCCTTCGGATGAGTCCATCCTAGTAATTTTTACGAACCCTAGGAAGGAGTGGTTCGGTCTCGTCATGCTTAATGAGACCTATACTGTGTAATTTTTATGAATTCAGTAAAAGGGTAACTCAATGTCGTTTTTTTTAAGAGTTTGAAAAAGACACAAAAAGGAAACTCATTCAGTGCTTTTACCGTAAAATTTTAGCAAGCCTGGAGAAAGTAAAGCTCGATGTCTTTCACTTTTAGGGAGTTAGAAGCAAAACATAAGTAAACTCCATCATGTTCTTTTTCGTATGTTTAGTTTCTCAAGTCCGAAAAATGATAAAATAATACAAGAGAGAACTCTATTGGCTATGTTTGATCAACGTATACATTTTTCGTAAATAGTCCCAACTCAGTCCGTAAAAGGGGTAAACTTATACTGAGTGGATGGTTGTTTATTTATTTTTACGAGTTTGAACAAGCAAGTACTTGGCAATATTTTTGTTTTGAAAGAGTTCAAAAAGGGCTTAAAAGAGGACTCTATGGTTTCGTTTTTTCGTAAGTTTTAACGAGTTCGAAAAAGTGATAAAAATATATTCATCTTACCGACTTTCAATTTAATTAACCAGCAGGAAAAGACAGAAAGAACTTGGCATTTTCATGTGTGTTTTACAAGCATGAAAAGATAGCAAAAGAAGCTCAGGATTTTCATGAGTTCAATGAGTCTTGAAAATAATAATTGAAATGGACTCGACATAAGTTTCATTTTTACACAAGCTTGAAACAAAGCAAAATTGTGCCTGAGGGTGGTTTCATTTTTACACAAGTTTGAAACAGAGAAAGTGCTTGAGACTGGTTTCATTTTTACACAAGCTTGAAACAAAGAAAACTGTGCTTGAGATAAGTTTTCATGCCCCCAGCATAATGATTGCAAGGGCACATGCCCCCCAAATTTCATTTCATTCACCGGAGTAGACTACAAATTACTAATAGGAGGATGAAATGAAGGATTGTTTACGAGATCAGAAAGACTCGACTTAACATTTATGAGATCTAGTTAAAGACTCAAGTCAAATAGGGGAGAATTTGTTTCATTTTTTAACGAGCTTGACACAGGAAAAGAACCATGCTCATAAAGAGTTGTTTCATTTTTTAACGAGGTTGACACAGTAAAAGAACTATCCTCAAAAGACCCTTTTTCATTTTTTAACGAGGTTGACATAGGAAAAAAAGATCCTCATCAAGCCTGTTCCATTTTTTAATGAGGTCGACACAGGAAAAGAACTATCCTCATATGGTCTGTTTCATTTTTTAACGAGGTTGACACAATAAAAGAACTATCCCCAAGAGACCTATTTCATTTTTTAATGTGGTTGACATAGGAAAAGAACCATCCTCATGAGACCTATTTCATTTTTTAATGAGGTTGACATAGGAAAAGAATCATCCTCATGGATCTGTTTCCCTTTTTAATGAGGTTGACATAGGAAAAGAACCATCCTCATGAGAATCTGTTTCATTTTTTAACGAGGTTGACACAGTAAAGGAACTATCCTCATAGTGACCTGTTTCATTTTTTAATGAGGTTGACACAACAAAAGAACCATCCTCATAAGGCTTGTTCATGGCTTCCATATGGAAGAGACACATGACAAGGGACACCCCTTGATCATGGCTTCGAAAAGGTCTTCATTAGATGGAAGAACAGTTCTTTGGAAGGAACACATGTCAAGGGGATCGATAGGGATAAGAAAATCATATTCAGATGCCCCTATTGAACTTTTGACTATCTTAGTTACCAGATCTAAGTCAAAAGAAGTCAAGCAGACAGTGAGAGGCTCGCTTGCATCGGTAACTGAAAACATGGGACATGTG
This sequence comes from Pinus taeda, assembly GCA_000404065.3. NCBI lineage: Eukaryota > Viridiplantae > Streptophyta > Pinopsida > Pinales > Pinaceae > Pinus > Pinus taeda. Next base: position 14,320 of record APFE031552309.1, on the reverse strand, counting down.
GCCACATAATTAACCCGTGGCGGGGTAGGTACCACTTCCATATAAGGAACATTTAGGGGTGTCGTATGACTGGTAGTTGAAGCAAGATCAATGTATGAAAGCTGATCAACCGTCACAATGTTTCCATTGTGAGGAAAGGACATCACACGAAAGAGTGTCGATACGACAACTTTCATATTATAAGCATACTCTTGCCCAAGGAGCAAATTGAAATCTAATGGACTTTGGACTACCATAAGATCAATACAGATAGTTTTACCTTCTAGAGTAACAGGTAACTTAGGAAGGATCCCTAAAGGTTCACTAACGGTTATGTTAAAAGCTAACAGACTCTTTGTATCATGCACAAGCTGAGGGGAACCCAAAGCTTGCTAAGCAGTCGAGGATAAAATATTGACAGAAGCACCTTCATCTACATTGGTGTGATGCACATTCTTACCATAAGCCTTCACAATGATTTGGAAAGGGGTGGAAGAAGGAAGACGAGGTTCTGTCAGTCTACTCCAATCAAAAGAAATAGCCTCATTAATTGGATGGGGTTCAAAAGCAATAGACTAAATGCTCCCATGTGTAGAAGAATCTGAAGTAACATGAAGAACCTGGCAGTATGAAGTTCACTCTTTAAAGGGAGAGTGGCATCGATTGAAGATGGAATCGATTTGACCACTTGATCAACAAATAGTCCATCAACCTGAGTGATACATGTTTCACCCTCCAATGGAAGAGTGGGATTGACTATACTTGGATTTAGATCAATCACTTCACCAACTGATGGTAGATGGGGAGAACGTTCACGGTAATTAGTTGGAAGTTGTTGTTGTGAAACAGTAAGTCTTTCCAACAATTTTGAGGCTTCATCCATGTGAGGGCAAAGGTGACTATGATGAGTCCCTTTGCATAACTTACAAGGAAACCCGACCTTAATTTTTTTCTTAGAATCTGAGAATCACTAGTTGATGGATCAACAGTAAGTTGATAAGAATTATTTGACCATACTTCCAAAACCTTAGGAATACCAAGACAATTAATAAGGAAGTGGTCACCCTTACAAAGCTTGCAAGGGTATTTTGGCTTACGATGCATTGTAGAAGTTCCCTCAACATTACCAATACTTATGACCATGGTTGGTTGGTTGACTACTTTCTTATCTTGCTTCTTCTTCTTCTTCTTCTTAGTCACTTAGTTACTAGCATCAAGGGTTTTACCAAGCGAAGAAGAAGAAATGGAGGAGGACATGTTGGATGAAGAAGGTAAAGGGTCAACAATTGGTTGGTGATGTTGAGATGGAGAACTTGGTTGAGGTGAAAAAATCGGTTGAGCTAGTACAATTGGAGTATTTGGAATTAAAGAAGTTGAGAATAGCCATACAAGTAAACCTATCATGAATCTGGGAAGTGACAATGTAGCCATATAAGGAGGACCGACATTTTGAAGATTAGGAAAAGGACTAGGATTCTCGTTAATGGGGTTTCCTTGGTCGGTAACTTCTAGATGGGTAGCTATTAGATTCAATCCAAATAAGTTTTATTATTAAAATTAAATAATATTCACAATCCACACCTAAGGTCTTGTAAAAAGTAAAAACAAACAAGGTAACACACGCTAAAAAAAATCTAGGAATTCAAACCATACAAACTTACCTTTCATAGAGATCAATATTTACTAGTTGGTGATGAAATCCAACGTCGTAGAGATCAAAGTGAAAAGATCTATAGATATGAGTGTTTGGAACCAGCTACCCTGACAACCTGCTTAATGAAACAATCAGGTGCAAGTAACTTTGCTTATGCCATCTCAAGCAAAGATCACCCTCCAAAAAATCCAAGTGAGTAGAGTCAACGTCTGTTCCAGGTACAACAAGACCTTCCCTCTGCCGTCACCTTAAGTAGGGCCCTAGGATTACAGTCACTAAGTTTACCAAATACAACAATTTTACTTGGGGGGCAGTCGCAGATTGGACGTACATGCAAGGGCAGAGTAACAAAGCTCAATCCCCTTGAAAGCTCCTCAACGTGATTAATTGGAGGTTTACTTTCAAGTGACCCCAAGTACCTTTCGACACTGTTGTAATATGTGCAAATCGATCTATCATAGCCAGTGAAGTGGGTACGGTCACCTCACCAAATCCGACATGATCTCGTGCTTAACTCATGTATAAGAAGAGCTTCTCATAGCAAAATGGAAATAATTGGATTTTCTCTCCCTAAGTCAAGATTCTATTGTTAGGAAAGTTTACTTCCTTTCCTATTCCAAAGCCCTACCACCTAATCTACTATAGGTGGAAAGAGCCCTAAAAATAATAAAATTTCTAGATGAATTTTATTAATGCTGTGTTATTACGCTGTTATTTACTCAAAGGGTAAATGGACGTGAAACTGATGGTATTATGACTTGACCAAAAGTCTAATGCATCAAATATGAAATTTTTAATTTTTTCATTTCGATGAACTCTAGCTACAGTGAGTAAAGAGGTTCTTGTTTAAAATATTAACTCCAAAATGTACCACTTCTAATTTTTCAATGCAATTCAAAGCTCTAAGTTGCAAACCACACAATGTAATCTATGCATAATTTGCTTGAAAACTATGCAAATGTAATCTATGCACAATTTCCGTGAACACTATGCTAAGGTAATTTGTGGACAATTCCTGTGAACACTATGCAAATGTAATCTATGCACAATTTTCATGGATACTATGCAAATATAATCTATGCACAATTTTCATGAATACTATGCAAATATAATCTATGCACAATTTTCGTTCATGAAATGAGAATTCTAACCATGCAAATGTAATCTATGCAAGAGAATTCTTCAAAACAAACACAAGATGATTCCAAAGCAATGAAAGGACAACAAGACTATTTCCCTTCACTAATTCAACTAAAGAACCAACTGAGTGTAAGTAAAGGAAATCGGGTAAAATTCCAAAGATAAAAAAATAATAACACTCAAAGGCGATTAACACTCAGACACAGTTCAGCCCGCGATTGAGGGGTTTTTTGTTGTTGCAAAAATGAAAGCAAAAACATGCAAAAATTGTTAAGAAACTGAGACAAATCTTTGAGCAATGACCAAAGGAATTCAAACTCAAAACACCCAAAGATGCTTGATTGAATGTTATGAAATCAACGCTTAAAGTGTGATTCTGATTAAACTTCAGTACTAGAATAAAAATGACGCTTGTTTTCAGTGTAGCACAAGAAGTACATCTCATCAAAACACTAATTCTTGAGAAACCCTACCGTTTAATCCTTGAAAACAGACAAATCTCAAGAAAACTCCTTCACAACACTCGATCAAACACAAAGAGATTGACTGGAGTCATAGACAAATGTAATGAAACCTTAAAAACAAAAATTCAAACTTTAATAAGAGCAAAAATTCTCAGAGTATGCGCAGGTAGACATTATAAACCAGTGCGCATGCGCAAGTTTCTTAATACACAAACTGCACATATCTGCACTCTGTTTCTAAACAAAAACTGCGCAGGTCGAGAAACTTAAAGAAAAAATAAAAAAGTATCCAAACAAATCACAAAATCTGAAAGATCATTAACTTGTCAAGACTCAGATAAAGCTATCAAAAAAGGTTCGAGAATCAAAAACAAAGAGATGGAAGAGAATAGGACGCTCTCCAGTATGGTCGCTAATTTGTTACATTGGACAAATCCCTCTTGTTGACAAGAGCGATCTCCCTAGATCTTATACGGCAACTAGAAACAAACAGACAATCAAGCTAATTCCTTCCCTGAATCTATTTGTCATGAATCATAAGCTAACATGGTGGGAAAAGGAAATTTATACCTTATTACGACATGCTTGATGAAGATCCCCCTTTGTGCTTCAGTGCGACTCTTCCATGCTTGTATCTAGACATGCACACTAAAAAACAAGAAAGGATCAACTGCATATGCAGCATAAATGATTCAATAATTCAAACTAGTGACCAAAGAGACTAGTAACAAACATCATTCCAATGGACAAATATAAATAATCATAAAGCATCCATGAAATTGATCAATTAATCCATTAAACAATGAAGTGAGAAGAAATACTTGTTTGTATTAATTCTAGAAACATAAAGGAGCTACAAAACCCGTGCCTTGATGTTGTGAAGCTCCTCCCATTGATCTTAATCCTCTCCAAGAATGATAAGCTCTCCAACCTGATTACTCCATAAACTTACTCTTAGTAGCCTCCCTCAATCCCCCCACCTATGGCTTGATTAATAGGCCAAAAGGAAGTAGTTTGAGATCTTTATTCCATGGACGAGATCTACTAAAAGAGGGATGAGGGCTCTTGAAGAATGGGAATTAGTTCCATAAAAAATGAGGTTAGGCTTGAATAAATACGAGTTCGAGGCTTTCTGTTGGGAATGATTCGCCCAACAATGCTTCTAGATCTCACTTTTTATTGATTTACCTGCACAATTTTTGTTCAACAGAGCACAGTTTTGCGCAGTTTAAAACTGCACATGTGCAGTTTTTGTTCAGAAAAACTGCGTAGATGCTCAAAAGCAGGGTTTTGTACCATGAGATCTAGAAATTCAACTTTCTTCAAGGTATATAAGTTGTTGATTTGCAAGGGAGTGTTTCATGACACTTGGATGGATGGTGAGAGATCCAATTTTGATGATCAGTTTTCTTAATGCGACAAAATGACGTGTAACAATTTCGTTATTCCTTTGGTTTTTTCATATTCTTGAGGCTCAAATAACTATTGAAGGTTAACCATGGTAGTGTAAGTCACTGTATCAGATGTAATACCTCTTTTTGGTCTTCGTTTTGTCATTATATTAGGCATCTCCTCTCATTGAACATCGCCATACGTGCTGTACTATAATTTTGGTCTTTTCCTTACTTCTTGCTCCAAATCAGTGCTGTTCTCTCGCTGATTTGAGCTATTTGTAGTATCTTCTTGATTGGAAGATTTGTGGGAATCACGCTGAGAGGTTTCCCCCACCTCACGTTGATTTTTCTTATGATGCATACCTATTTTTCCAGCCATATTATCTTCATTTCCAGCAACTCTCAGATCTGATTTTTGCTTTGTTGTTGCTTGGAACAGCCCTGCACTCTCATCAAGTATCACATCATGACTAGAGCATCAAGTTTGGTTGTTTTTCCTTCAAAAATCCACGCATATATAACAGAACCAAAAACTTTGAGATCACTTATTCCAAGTTTTTGTTGAGACATGCTTCCTTTGGAGTCTTGTTGTTTTACTGCTTTTGCTGCAGACCGATTGAGCAGATAATACATTGATGTGTGTATTGCTTCATCCTAGTATTTGTTAGGAACATAGTTGATCTCTAAGATACATCTTCCTGTCTCTATAATGATATGGTTTTGCCCCTATAGCTCTTCGTTTTACTGTGGAGCATTGAGTGTTGGGTGTGGCGTATTAGATTTTAATGTCTTCTTGAGTACAAAATTCAAGAAAACCTTTAGAATAAAATTCTTTGCCTTTATCTAATCTAAGAATTTTAATGCTTTTCCCGGATTGTTTAAACTTTTTTCACCAAAGCCATGAGCTTTTTGAACTTATCAAACACTAATTCTAACTTAGGAAATTACACCCACAATTTCCTTTTGAATTCATCTACATATAGCAAAAAATACTTGGCACCAGAAACTGATGCTGTCTTCATAGGCCCACAAATCTTAGTATGGATCAACTGAAAGATCTCCCCAGCTCTCAAAGATTGATGTGAACACAAGCACTGGTTTAAGCCTCAATTTCTAAGGCAATTGGACAATTAAGGAAGGTTAGTAACTATGTAAAAGATAACTCAAAGTAAAGTGGAATAAGAGAAAGGAGGAGAAAACAAGAATTAAATATAATAGAAAATGAAAAGAGGAGAGAAAAGATTGAAGAATGGGAAACAAAAGTTTAGGTTTATTGGCCTTCCATTACCCCAAATCTCTCTATTTCTTCCTGTACTTCACTCTCAAAGGGTCTTTTTCATCCAGGGAGAGAGAATGCAAAGGAAGAAGAGCTCCGTAAATTGTTGAATGACCATAGAGCCATGTGTTGCATTGTAATTTGAGATTGCTGAAGCAGAGACTAAGCAACCATTCAAAGTTGGTTTTCCAATTTGGATTCCGATGGCAAATGATGTCTCCTTGTGCTCTGTGTTAACTTTTAATATCAGGTTTGATTTGTTTTTCTTTAACGATTGTTTTATGCCCAAAGAATATTTTGCTCAATAAAATTCTGAAAACTGTTGGAAAAAAAAATACACTTGTATTTTTAACTTAAAAAATAAAATTACAGCGAACATAAAATAGGACAATCAACCACAAGAGCATCATAAATTCTTTTCCAAACAAATCTTTCTTCACTTCATTAAATGCGGAAAATTAGGGCCTTGACCATGTTGCTGCCTTAACCCACACCTGGGATTATTGTGGAGAAAGTCTATAATTCCTCTTGGTGTGGACTTGGGGGCGAGTTTTGAGTTGAGACTGTCACTCAATTCTCAACTCCTCTGTCTAGGCTTACTCCTAGCGAAGCCAAAGGGTGTGGACCCTAAAGCTCTCTAAAGTTCAATTAGCGCAATGCTAGTAGGTTAGTTTTCCTAGGAGTTAATTACAAAATTGATACACTTCAAGATATAACATCCAAGTAAATATACAAGTTCAATGAACACATAAATAAACAGGGATTCACAAATATTGAGATGAGACGAGTGCCAAGGAGTAGTAGCTTGCTAAAGATTCCAAGTAAAGATACAACTTTGCTCTGCAAAACAACTTGGAAAGTAAACAAAAAGACCACAAGATAAATGCCTTCAAACATAATGCTAGTTAGTAACAACTTTAGCAAATGCAACAAATGAAACAAGTGCTCATCAACTTAAAAGGAATATTTGAATGATAAATAGGATGCTCGCGAATCAATAAGATTTATCCAAGTTGAAAGCCCAATTTCAAATATGAACACATGAAACCAACCTTAGATGATGCTACCTTGAAGTGTACCTGCTTTGTGATGTGTGATGGGATTATCTTGGTTAATTTTAGTTTAAATTAACTTATTCTCTTCATGGAAATCTTATTCTTTTTCACTATTGACTTCCCCAAAAAAGCTAGGACGATCTCTAAAAGTTATTTGTCCCAAGTATAATTTTTCTATCTCTCGAATAAGGGGAAGCCATTTCTCTAAATCATGATTCCATTTTACACACAATGCTTCCATAATTTTTCAAAGGATGAAAACATGCCCTTTCCAAGGCTTTTGTACCAAATATATGCTGATCCTTCCAAACCTATTGTGAATTGGCACATCATGACATCCTCATAGAGGAAGTCATTTTTCTTAAAGTTTTTGATATAAGCAGAAAGGTGATCAGCAATCGAATCCCCATATCCATGAAACATAGGTTTGTCATCTGACCCAACTTTATAATCATGGGGGAAAAACCTTCATACTTGAAAATTCAATTGGATCATACCATAGTGCTAGCGAACAAGGTAGATCCATCTTCTTGTTAATTATAAAATATGGGCAGTAAGGCTAAAATGAGAATATAAGATGAAAAATGTCAATGAAAATACCACAATGGAGTCGCCAATACATACCTTACTTACCTTACCTTTTATCTTGGAAAGCAATTTTTTGTGTTGTACCTCTTTTATAGTTCAAGTGGAGTCACCAAATGAGAACATGCTAGCTAGCAATAATAATACCAATCTCAACAAAGTACAAATAGATGAAAGCTTACCAAGAATATGTCATTGAACACCTCATTAATTGACCTTATCCTCGGAACAATGCCAAAAATGTTACTGATCATATTAATAGTGTTGTTAAGGTCCTTGCAACCTGCTAGATGAGCACACAGGCAGGGATCCACAATTGCCTCGGTCCAAACCCCCTGCTATTTAGGTATAACACCCCCTAAATAGCTAAGGAAGGAGTCCCTAAATTACCCTCAACAACTTTGGTATAAGAGCAATGCCTCATGTGGAGTCAAATGGGGTGGAGGTGTTCACTTTGTACCTGCTGTCTAGCTGTGAAATTGTCATTATAGTAGTGGAATTCTAAACAACAAATCTCAGTAGCCAAAACTCAATATAGAATGCAACCTATGGATTTTGGTCTACTCTGAAAATTCTAACCAAAGATGGTGTTATCTTTCAGTTTGGGTGTCTAGTTAGGAGATACAGCTCAGAATAGCTTGTTGTCTTGTGTCACAGTGTAAAATAGTGTGTCACAGTGTAAAATAGTGTGTAATGGAAACTTGTATTGAATCTTGACTAGAGCTATCGATTATAACACTCATTCTCAAGATTTTAGCTTGCTGATAAGATAAAAATGTAAAGAACCAGCAAACAAGGAACCTAAACCTTTGCAAAGATGAAAAATGGGTTTTTGTATTTTAGAAGATAAATGGTTGTTGTGATATATCTGGGCTTTTTGGAGTCTCAACTCTTGTCGAAGTGTGTATTTAATATCTTCTCAAGGGGCTATGGATAACTTCTATCAAGGGAGTGAAATTGGTCCTTGCAGAAGTCACCCTCACTATTGCTCAATTCTATTTGGTGCCTTTTGAACTCTCCTAGGTCTGGCCTCTCTTTGAAGTGGAGTCTCCAATCTTTTTCCTTTTTGTGTGGAAAAATACAAGATCGTGAAGACAGATGAAGCTGCCTCATAAAATGGTTCAAGAGCTTGGATCAATCTTACTTGCAAAGAAGAAAATACAAGTGGGGCTTCCCCCTAATTATTCTTCTCCACATAACTAGGTAGTTCCTTAATGGTAAAGGACATCATTTTGGGAATAATGTTACTTAACACCAATAAAGATTAGAACTAATATGCCCCAATCGCGTAACAAGAGAAAACAAAAACAATAGCCATTCCACCAATGTATGCAAGGGTTTGCAAATTAATGAGCTCTTTATTGTGATATCACTTCTCTCAAAATGATAATAATGCCCTTGTGAATGAGGAGAGCCTAGCCTTTATAGATAAATCTCTAATGACTAGTTAATGGCTAGTGGGACTCTCCATAATAAAATTTTGCTAGTCTTTCACATGTTGAGACTTAGCAATTTTAACTCTTTGATAATATACAAAAAATAATTTATTTATTTCCTCAAAGGGTCGAATTGACGTAGTCTTCTCAAGGAAGGCCACTAATGCCTTTTTTAATGTGACTTTTGGTTGTCAATGGTCAATATAGTAGCATTATTCCTCTAACATTCTACTTTGCTTGGTCATTATTCCAACTCGTCTTGCTCATAAAAGGTAGTGCAAATTACTTTGGTGGCTCAACTTGGTCCCTTTGAGGAATATTTTATTTTAACAACTTCTTTGGTCCATGATTGAACTTCTTGGGCCATCTTTGACTATAACAACTAGTCAAGTCATCCCAATGGTTAGTTTGACCCCAACAACAAGTTAGACTTAACTTCTTTTTGGATTTTTCCCCTAGTAATCTAACTTGGTCACCCTACCATTGGATCTCCAACGTCTTAGTTGTTTTAACAATTCTAGAACCTGGGTTATGTTCTACATGTCTTGATCTGTGTCCGGTTTGTCTATATTTTTCCACATCACTTGGGCATTGCCACATCGTCACCCTGAATGCAACGTCATGATGCCCATGTGCTGGTTCTGGAACGCCTCAACCCTCAGCTGCTCTGCAAAATCTGATACTTAGGGTATTTTTCATCACTCTGTGTTGATCACTTTTGATGTATTGCATGCATGATTTTTCCCAACCTTCTACCCAAAATGGCCCCTAGAAACTTTTCCTGATATGTTGATCAAGTTCAACCAAACTGCTAGCCACTAGATACTCAAATCGTGAAAATTCCACGTGGCATGGAGTTCTCTCATCACGCTCTATGATATGAGACCGGGTTGACTTTTTTACCACTGGGACCACATTGCATTAGGAACCATGAATTGCCTTGGGAAATGTGAAAGTTATTACAATGAGATTGTTATGCTTTGAGAGCTATCATGAGGAATATTGCACCAAGGCCAAGATCACATACAAACTTAATAGGGTTTAACCATGTGGTATGACATAGGTGCACCTTGACGTAGGCTGGACTAGCCCATACAACGATGATCACACCTACAAATGCTGGTTCCCACAAAACCATGAGTCCTTAGGAAAGTCCACCTAAAGTCCTCTAATCTGGTTAGGGACGAAAGTGATGTAGGTGAAACTTTCAAGCGATAGGGTATGGTCTGACCAAATAATTGAATACAAAGTCAAAGAGAAGACACAGGTCTAGGATACATAATACAAGGCCTCACATCGTTTTTACATGGCTTTTGACTTGTCACCTTGGGCTTACAATGGTGATGAATGCTGCACTGAAAAAATGCATGTACTCTTGCTGACGAGAGGTGTAACAAGACCTTAAACTGAACGAAGATATTAGACTTCCTTTTGAAAAGATAAACCCACATTTTTTTCTAAAAATTATCATGAAGCAATTGCTATACCTTTGCACCATAGATTCAAACCATCCTTATGGAATTATAGATATTGCCATGGACCAAATCTATAACGTCCTTGGCTCTCTAAGCTTTTTGCTAGCTAAAGGTAAATTTGTGTTGTTTGTTTGCAAATCATACATCACATATCTCTTCCTTTTTTCATTAACATTTGGCATTCCAATCACTTCTCTGCCCTTTCTCAACAAGGAAAGTAATGAAAATTTGAATCCCAATATATATTTGATGCATAGATTGTTGCTACTGTTGGTCACTAAAGCATGTGATTCTACGTCTTCATCATCAAGAAGTTTATGAAGACCTTGTTTCTTCATGTCAAATACAACGATCTCATTGTTAAACTATTCAATGAGACAATGCAAAAATTGACAGAAAAGGCTTTAGCCATCTCAACAAAATCTTCACCCTAATGATATCTATATAGTATTGGGATGTAACTACCTCTAGATTGAAATACGTTCTGACATTGACAACTCATCAATAGATAAGGGTGACAACTCATAAAGAGGAGATCTTGGAGCTTTTGATTGTCTAGGCACTAATAGGCTCATAATTGCCCTTGCCAATCATAAGCAAAATTAATTATACCAAGAAGGCAACATGAACTAGTTTGTAGACCAATATCATTGCAATCTTCAATATGAAACTTTTTGGATTGAATTTTGTTGAAGATGTGCTTGAAATCCCACCAAATTTGGATGTTGAGAATTTGGAAAGACCTACTATTTGAACATGCGTTCTAATATCTATAATTTTCCCTTTGATGTGAACCCCCAAATTTGATGAGAGCAAATTATGAGGAATGAATAAACTTTTAGTTTGACTTTATCTTGAAAATGCTTGACAACTCAATCAAATGTTAAGCAACAATTATAGGTCTATTGACCATCTAGGTGAACTAAATGTCCACAATACAACTCTTAGAAAATGGCACACAAATAGTATTTACTATTAATTACATCTTGTGTATGATTCAACAGAAACATAAGTGATGAAAAATTTACCATATTGTTGTTACTATTGTTGTCAAGAAGTTGGAGTTTGACAATTATAATTAATATTATCCCATATGTTAGCTGAAAGGTAAGAAGTATGTCAAAGTGATCCAAACTTGAGCTTTGTAGTATTGTTTTCTTCAATAGCTCTTTCATCATTGTATCTAGTGGTTTTGATTGACCACTAACCATTTTCACTTGATCGATATACTCCCACCCTTAAGGTGCAAGAGAGTTCCAAGTTGTTTCATTAATGTAGTGCAAGAGAGTCTCTTTCTCACTTCACTTGTATATTACGACACCCCCCCCAACCCCCACGCCCTCCCCAAAAAAGAAAAGAAAAGAAAAAGGGTTCTAGATTAAAACATATTTGGCCCAACGAAAGTTCATGGAGTGAAGCCAACCCCCAGATATTTGGATAGAAGTTTACAAGCAAATAAAATTATCTAGTGTGGATTGCTCCACTAGTTCTAACTAGAAGCAGATTTTGGAATTTGAGAATTGCTCCCGAAAGTTATTCAGGCCCAAATATATCGAGGTTTAGTCCAATGTGAAGTTATAACCATCATTGGGATTTGGATTGAAGCACCATTCAAGTTATGAAAGATATTCGGAGTGGAAAACATCCTAACTAAAGGAGAACTAGGTTTGTAAAGAACATCTTGATCATCCAGATCTCGAATTTCATGGAATTGGTGTTTCCGCCTGTTAAATAATTATGGGGTTTGAGTGTCAACAGAGCGCAATCAACGCTAATTCTGATTTGGAAGTTAATCACCATCATTCCACACAAATTTCGACTGCAATGAGAGGGATAATATACTTCTCATGAAGATTTGAAGGCATCAATCCAAGGATAAATGAGAGAGATTCGGTATAACTAAGACCTTCACATCATTTTCTTTTGAAACTTCAAATTCACCTTCACTTATACCACTTTTGGTATGACTTTGTATTCTTATTGCGGTTAATCTTCAACAAAACTTGTCCTCATCATTTCGCATTTATAAATGATTCCATCTCATAACTAGTTAAGGAATCATCAATCATATCTTGTGTTGCATCTGCATTAACCACTTCCATTAGGTCATTTGTTTCACAAGTTGCATCAACCATTGACATATCTTGCATCATTTCTCAATTTGCATTGTTAGCATCTCTTGCCACTTTTCACTTATTTCCTTGTTTTAGTGATTCAATCAATTTATACTAAATATCAATTTGCTTGTGATGATCAACAACCCAATCATTTAAATCATGTAAGGAGTCTTGGAGTTATTTAATTTCTTTATTAACATTTTGTAAACACTTTCTTCCTTTACTCAACTTAGATTTGCAATTGTCACACTTGCTTGCACTTACTTCCAACAACCATAGGGTGTTAGGTTTAGCTATCATGCATTGCAAAGTGTTCTTTTACAATGATTAGACTTTGATGAAAATAACCTCCTTTTTCAATTTCAGACATGTTTTTTCAACAATTTTCACAATTGATTCATGACTTTGAAAGGGTATGCAACTCACCCTTTGTACAATTTAATGACTCAACCTTATGCTTCAATTAATTTCAATGACTCAACAAACCACTGACCCTAGAAAACAATTGAACCCGAGGATATGGATAACATGGCTCGTACAAATAATTTGACATGCATCAATTGAAACAAATTTTGCATGGACCAATAATGGTTATGACCCTATGAATTTTGGACAATGCTCCAGAAAGTGTAGAGGAACACACTACTCTTAGTCCTCTTCTTACATGCTTTAAATGATCAAGCTTTTATGTCTTTTACTGCATCTGAATTGCATTGATTGAGAATCTACAATTGTAGATTCAAGTGCCAAAACTAGACAAAAAAGAGGAGCAATTATTGAAAAAATAATGCACCATCACCCAAGAACATTGGTTCAAAAGTGAATTGGCAGAGCTTCACATGGAATTGTCAAAGCAAACTTGTGAGATGTACAATTGTTGAATGGGAGAAGAAGAAGAAGAAGAAGAAGAAGAAGAAGAAAAACTAATGAGGTTTGTTGACCACTAGGTGTCAACGACCCATAGCAGTACAACCCCTTTTTTCGCAAAAGGGATAGCGCCATGTCGTCCAACTATCGAAATTAGCCTAATCATCATGTTATAATGTAAACCCATTCTACATGTATATGATGTAAATAATCTCAGCAAAACTGTGTCATGTATGTGACGACCCAGGTAAACCTACCTTTCTAGTGACATCTTGATCCTGAGAGGTTTTTTGTCTCACCGATCCATCCTCGGATGATCGATAGAGTTTTCCCCTCCAGTCTGTTGTCGCACAGATTGTCATGACAACGCTCAGACCGGGGGCTGTCACTCTGATCCCCGATCTCTCCGTTTAAGCCTGTCTCCCACGGCTAAGGGGGGTAGACCCTGAAAAGAAAAGGATGACCAACTGCGAACCAGTTGGTTTGGGAAACACGAAAGAGAAAAGCACTAAAGGGATTTGTTCAATTTGATGGACCAATGCCTTACGGGTTTGACGCTTAAGCGATTATTTACTGTATGTTGCAGAGATGTAAACAGTTCACAACAATCATAACAATGCAAGATATCCAGTAAACTCACGATATTTTTAACGATGATCTGGCAATCTAAAAAATAAACTTTGAAAGATATAACCATGCACAATAACTAGATATCATATTCAAGCATGCCAGATAAACATTAATCCCAAAATTTTAGCCTCTGCAAGAAAAATAGAACGCGTTAAAATTCCCAGGCTAAAACTTCGACTGACAAAAAATTTCCACGATGAATATTTTTATGTTTTTTTAGGCAAAAAAACCAAAAATTTTAAAACTAG
>APFE031552297.1:0-20351 GCA_000404065.3 Pinus taeda | reverse complement strand
ACTATCATTCATGACTATCTGACACGTGAGCATATGACTACACTAATCAACTAGCATCTATCATGTGTGTAACCATAACATCAATAGAATGAAAGGCATACACATAACCTTAATTGATATAACAATCCTTAACCTACATATCTGCAAATACAAACCTATATGACAACATGCTCTTGCCTCGAGGTCCATCCCTGCAACTTCACTTTAATGATCTGCATCTCCTGCTTTACCTCATTCAACACATTAGCATCATAACATACCGATATCATCATGATGACATAAAATTGCATAAAATGACCCCATGCACAACAACCTTCACCATGACAATGCATGCATAACAACATATAGACACTAACATGAATAAAAATGAATATACAACCATACACGCATGATGACACATTCCAACACAACATTGTCAACCTTTACATGGAAACATCACTATAACCATTATCAACACCATGCAAATGAAACAAGCACATGGTCCTACAACACAAGGGACACACATGCAACCAACATGAATGCATGACCAACGCACAACCCATATAGTCTGAGGGGTGAACCATGCTCTGATAACACTCTGTAACACCCCCTTCCCACATCTACCCAAGCAACTAGCTAGCTGAGGTAAACATGCAACAAGAGACCAATATGATATGATTCGACCTCCTATGTCATGTTAAGGAATTGGAACTGATGGAAACATACCATACAAACATTCAACATAAGATTTAGGACCCTCAGGAATCAATCCAACATTTCTACCAATCAACCCTTAGGTCCCACTAATATTTTGGACCACTTGACCTCTGGATGCTCTCATTCTATGGGCATTCCAGAATCCAAGGACATATGGATGCTCTCACAGGCCAGCACGCCAACATCCAGGGACTATTTTACTTAGTTCTGTGCTAGTGTCTTTGGGATTTAAGCCAATTTTTCAGGTCCAGAGCCTAGGTCACTGCCCAAAATTGAATGACACCCTAGAACAGTAAGATAACATGGAAATAACAATACTAATGCAATTACTTGAATAAGGCCTTGACTATACCCGTACTAGGCATGAAAAACATTTCGTCAAACATATCACGAACATGTAATCTACAGGTTTAAATGACATATCTATGCATAGGGGTCTCATACTTATCTAGGATTCTCTATAAGGAATTGTTTCCTTATCACTTTAGCTATAGTTTTATCCATTACATCATAGATACATTGTTCATTCATTTACAAGTAAAAACATGATGAGAACCATATATAGCCAACGTCATAATACATATTCATAAACAACATAATAACAACATGAATACCAAAGAAATATAAAACATATAATCCAAATATAAAACAATATAATACTCATGAGATAACAAGGACCTCATATTAATGATGCAAAATCCAACCCAGTATGGGACTACGAAGTTCCACCCAACCGTAGAATGGTTGAGCCAAATATCTATTTAGCCATTCACCCCTGTGCCATATTCCAAGCATGAATGTGGGATCTCATAGAACACATCAATCCAAAACCATCTAGGGCTTTCAAAGGCCATCCACCTCAACCTATCAAATAGTGATTGCACCTCACGACTAGACATCGTAAAATCATCACCAAATTGGTCTCTACCCAAGCCTTCTAGGGCTCCAAAGTGTTTGTTCCAACCCAACTTACAAGACTAGTAGCTCAACCCACAACTACTTCTGGCCTCCACAACGTTTGTCCAACTAAGGCTCCAGGACTTGTAACTCAACCCACAATTGTTATCGGGCTCCAGAGTGTTTTTCCAACTAAAGCTCTAGGACTAGTAACTCAACCCACCAAGGGCTCTAGAGCATTTTTCCAACCAAGTCTTCCAGGACTAGTAACTCAACTTGAGTTGTTACAGAGCTTCTAGAGCATTTTTCCAACCAAGGCTACAAGAATAATAACTCAACCCAAGCTAAAGGAAACATGAAAACAAAACAAAAAGGAAATAAACCCACAATATCCATGGCTATCTAGGAAATGGCAAGGCTACACAATCCATTTCCAATCTAGGAAATCCTCCATGCCAATGATAGATCATAACCAAGAAACCACATGCATGTTCCATGCATGCCAAAACTAGAGAGGAAAACATACATGCAAGTCGGTACCTGCAAGCAAAACCTATTGTAGTTGTTAATCCCGATGTCCTCTTGTGCTTTCCTCCTCTTCCTTTGCCTTCTTGCTCCAAAAATACAAGTATGCCACACTCTCCAAGAGTGCTCCAAGCAAACTCTAAGTATCCAAGAGTATGAGAGAGAGAGAGAGAATAGAAGAGAGCTCCGCCAAGACCGAACTAACGAAGCTTACACTGGTTAAGCCTACACATTGATCATCAAAATCCCTTTTATTAATGAGGCCTATATTTTCTTCATTTTCCATTATTTTCCTCCTCACATGCAACTCGTGAACTTTCACCTTAATTTTCTCCTAATTTCCTTTATTTTCATAAATAAATACCAATTAATTCCTCATGACTTTCCAAAGTCTTTTCCATTGCCTTTCCAGTTTCCTTAACCATAATAAATTGAATGAACACCCACTAGGATGTTTTTCCCACCATTCATCTTGGAATACTTGTCCCATCATCGTGACATTATATATTTTTACATGAATTTTTTGACCAGGGTTGTTACAGTCATAATACACAATAATACAACTATCACCTACTTACACTCAAGTACATATCAGTAGTTCTTAACACATATGTGTTAGTTCAAACATCTCAAACAAGATCATTCCTTCATGCAATATTATGGATACAGACTCATATCATGCAACTAGTCAAACATTCAAACAACAAATAGACGACATAATCAAACATTCAAACAACAGATAGACGCCATAATCAAACACTCAGGCAACACTTAAATGACATAATCAAACTCATACCTTAATGTATCTCAGGGGAGGTTATCTTGTCTGCACAATAAATCTAAATGAGCATGATATAACTTCACAACATATCAACCCGAACATAATTAAGGTCATGATATCCATAACAGTAACCAGTTAACATGTTCATATCATAAAATTATAAACAATTGACATTCATGCATAACAATCACATATGCACAATAAGTCTATATTATTACAACACAATATCACAAATATATCAACTCATACCTTAATGTCATAACCATACCCCTTTGCACAGGCCAATCGAGATTAGCATGATACATAATAACATTAAGATCTTAAATGAAATAACCCTAATCATCAAGTAAACTATAGTATAATAACAACAAGTTGACATATAACATGTAACATAATCATCAAGTTAACTAACATAAACAACAACAAATTACCACCATGCATGACTATCCAACACATGTGCATATGACTACATTGATCAACTAGCATTTATCATACATGTAACCACAATAACAATAGAATGACAAGCATATAAGCAACCCTAATTCTTATAAAAATTGTTAACCAAAACCTACATGCCCAAACATACAAACCTATATGACAATATGTTCTTACCCCAAAGTCTAGTGCTGCAACCTCGCTTTTATGATCAACATCACTTACTTTATCTTCACCAACACATCAACATCATATCATACCAATATCATCATGATGAAATAAGTACATGTAATGACCTCATGCATGACAACCTTAACCATGAAAATACATGCATAACAACATGCATCTAACCCATCCAGTCCAAGTGTTGAACCGTTCTCTGATACCACCCTATAACTGCCTCCTCCCACATTTACCCACTTTCACCGGCTTTCCCAGGGTAAACATGAGCTGAGGATCACTATGATAAGACTCAACTTCCTATATGACCTTAAGGATATGGATTAGACAAAACAAAACTTTACAGACCTCCCTCAGGTGCTATAGGACCCCGAGGAGCTAATCTACCACTCCAGGTGCCCAACCCCTAACTTAACCTAGAATTTCGATGAGTTAAACCCCCAGTTTCTCCCATGACAAGGCATGCATGTGGCTGGAACCCTCCAACCACTTCCACAATTTCTGCAAGGGAGACACTACAATATTTTTCAGCTAGTTTTGTGCAAGAGACTATGAGATTTAAGCCACTTCTCGAGGGCTTGTCTCTAAACCACTACTCGTAACTTGATGAGACCTTCTGAGACAATAGATGACACCAAGACAAAGTATCTAACACAAAACTTGATCAAGGACTTGACCTAACCAAGCCTACCCATGGCAATCATTCTGTCAAACGCATGATGAACATGCACCCTGCATGTCATGAATGCAAGTCTAAACATAAGGATCTGAAAATTTATCTGAGGTTTAACAAGAAGGGTCACTGCCTTCTCACATTAGTTTTCATAAAACCAATTAGGTCATGCATTCATTATTCATTCAGTTACAAGTAAAAACATGAAAATAGACATGACTAAGAACTATGATATAGCCATGCTTATAACTCGCATATAACTAGATAAATAAAAATAAGTGAACAACCATTAAAGCCACATAATAACTAATACATTTCTTTACCGAAAGTAAGAGAATATTAAATTTTATTAATCATAGGCAATTACCAATCTGGTTTGGGACTTCCATGTTCCACCTAACCATAAATTGGTTGAGTCATTTCTCTCTTCAACCAATCACTCCCATGTCATATTCCAAGCATGAATGTGGGATCTCATGGGATAAACCAATCCAAAGACAAGCAAGGGAATCCAGAGGTTAAACCCCCTCCACCCTCTCCATACTATGATCTCACCTAAATTGGTCCTAAGATCACAAAACCAAACTAAGTTTGGATGCCTCAGAATTTATTCACCATCCTTGAGGAATTTTCCTATCTCCACCCTCAGGCTTTAATGTGTATCCCACCATTACCGGTCAAGGGATTCCTAGGCCTTTGGGAATTTTCCTGAGACCACCTCATCCCATATTTCGAAACCATCTGTCAATCCAAATCTCAAACCGAGAACAATCCCATCACACCATGGCTATCTGGAAATGGAAAGGCTATGTTGAAATCCATTGGCGAATCCCAGCAAAATCCATGCCAATGACAACAAAAGAACCATATACCAACATGCACATACCATGCATGTCAAAACCAATTGGAAAATCACACTTGCAATCTGTTACTTACAAGTATTCTCATTGAAGTTGATTGATCCTTTCCTTCCTTTCCTTTCCTTGTCCTTCTTTTCTTTTTCTTTCCTTTCCTTGCTTTCTTACTTTCTTTCTCCTCTTTGAGACAAATTCTAACACGAAATTAAAAAAAAACCTATGAATTGATCCTTAGAATATTTTTTTATTAAGGAAGCCTCTATTTTCTTCAATTTTCCCTTATTTTCTTTCATTTTCCTCTTCACATGCAACCTGCGATCCTTCACCTTCCTTTTTTTTGCTAATTTCCATATTTTCGTAAATAAATGCCAAATAATGCCACTTTTCCTTTCCAAATCCTTTTCCATTACCTTTTCCAATTTCCCTTAGCCATAATAAACCAAATGAATACTCACACTATGATGTCTTTCCCAACATCCAACTTTAAAAGTGTTCCTTACCCGTGGTCTTATTTTACCTTTATTAACTTTTATTAGATGAACTTTTAACCCAAGGTTGTTACAACCTTCTAGTGATTAGTTATTCCTCAAGGATCCTGCTCTTATACCAATTATTAGAATAACTATCACACTCAGAGAGGGGGTGAATCAATGTAGCAACTAATTATACCAAATTAAACAATTTTACAATTTGATCATAACTACAAACATGATAGGGCATCAATAAGCATCATCAACACATTAACATGTGAAAACACTAGATGTATGTGGAAAATCTTGTAGGAGAAAACCAAAAATATTTTTAGCTTCTTCAATTTTTTTTATTACATTAGTTTTTAGGTACCAACCTGCTAGAGGCATTGTTAGCTCTCCAAAATGTCATCTTTTTTAACAATCTTTCCTTTAGTTTTAGCCATATTCCACTGCTCTATAACATTGCTGCTTAAGACCATTTTCATGATTATATATGGGTTTATACTTATTATTTCCAAAGGATTTATGTTAGTATTTTGAGTGATTTTATGATTATATATTAGAAAAATAACATGTTTTCACTTATATGTAAAACTGAGATGGGTTTTATGATGTTTATAGGCATATTTGGAGACTCCAGAAAAGTCATATTTGAACACTTAGCCTTAAGTTCGAATTTCCTCTTCAACTCTTGAAGATTTAAGGAATATATGAAGATAATTATTTAAGCATATTTAATGGAGAAGAATCATGGAAGTTTTGATAAGATATCCTATAATATATTAGGATTTGTGAGAGGATGTGTAGAGATAATGATCTCTTAATTTTAACAAATTGGTTTTACTTACTTGAGAGAAAAGTGGATATGAATTTATTAGTTGCTTTTCCTCTTCTCAAAGAAACTCATGTATACATATGAGTTCTTTCTCCATTTTAGGGAGGAGGAAGGAAGAAGAAATTTGTAATTTGTAATTAGAATATTTGAAGAAATATATTTGTAGCTGGACTTCAACCTTTTGGAGCTTGCTCCAAGCTTATATAACTTAATATATGTTGATGTTATAATTTTCAGCTTCTAGTGTGCTTCTTGAGCATTGGATGGTCCCCCTTTTCCAAGCATGAACACTCTCTCCTTACTTTGTTTATAGCTGTAGATTTCAGTTGCTTCCATATAATAGATTTCAATTGCTTTCATAGAGTAAATTTCAAATGTTTTCATAGATTAAGTTTCAATGCTTTCAAAGATTAATTTTACATGCTTTCATAGATAGATTAAGTTTCCATGCTTTCATAGATTATATTTACCTCTATTCCTAGATTAAATTTCCAATGCTTTCCTAGATTAAATTTCCATTGCTTTCCTAGATTAGGATTTCTATCACTATTCTAGTTTAGATTTCCATTGCTTTCCTAGACTAAAATTTTCTTTCATGTCACTTTACTTGCTACATAAAATATAATTTCCTTTCATGCAATTTATTTTTGATAGAGTTAGAAGCTAAGTCTATGCATATATTTTGTTGTACAATTCGTAAGTTTACAAATGTAGATTGATAATTTAATGTAATGGAATTTAAAGCATAATTAAATTGCCTCACATTTTTTATGTCATTATCGGGGAAGTGTACATAGGATTTAGTTTATAATTTGGGTTGTCTTTAAATAACATAACATTGTGGAGGAGAAACAATAGGACAAGAGGTAAGAACCTATGCATCACATAGCGAGGTTTCTCCAAAACCTTGATTATTCCTTTCTTACAAGTGTCATGTGTTTTTCAATTATGAAATTAGTTTAAAATTCATTTTTTCTTTTGGGTATTATAAGAGTCTTGGTACTAATCCATTTGTAGGTAGGAACATTGTGAAAATTCCTTAACCGGAATTCCTACTGCAGTAAACTGATGTTACTTCTATTTGTTAATATGCTACTGCACTACAAGCTATTGCTACTACTCTATCAACAATGGAAAAACATCCAAAGTTACTAAACTAACTGTGTTTAGTATGATACCACATGAATGTTGAAGCCTAACTGCTGCTAGTCTTTGTGTTGACCCTATGAATCTACTGTGTTGTTGCTAACCTATGCTCTGTATCGTCTATACTGTTGAAAAACAAGTCGCTAAAAATAATATCAAGCTTGAATATGTTGGTACAAAATAACAAATTGCTGATATCTTCACTAAACCTTTACCTCATGAAGCATTTGAATATATTTTCCATAAGCTTGGGACTCTCCCAAGTTTTCATTAGATTTTACTTATTCAGAAAATAAAGGGGGAGTGAAAGTGTGTACAAGTCCGTAGGATGGTTGTGTTTTAGGGGGAGTTACCCTTTTCCATTGATGTCAAAGGGGGAGAGAAGGCAATAGGAAGAGGTGCCCTGATTGCAGGGGGAGTACTTGTGTTGCCATCAATGCCAAAGGGGGATATTGTTGATCTAAAGATGATTTGAGGTTGTCATTGATGTCAACCCAAGCAACACCAAGGATGACCTCCTCATAATTCCTCATGGTTTGTAAGTTATTCAGGATTGAAGTTAGTAACCCAAATTAGTGGGCTAAAACCCGATGGGGTTGTGGCATGGAATTTATCATTGATTTTTGTCATTGAATTAATTAATAAATTTTTAAGCTCCTAAAATTTCTCCAACATTCTCTATAGAAGCCCCTCTCAACTCTATAAAAAGAAATCTCATATATCCTCCAAAATCGTGGCATTTTCGCTATAACTTTATTTATGTGAAGTCTTAGATGCTGAAACTAAAAATCATTTGATCCAAAATCTGGATGAACTTTGTGACCAAATTTCAAATCTTGTTTCACTATATTGTCAAAGATATGATTTGTGGATGTTAGGGTTTTTGCAGGCTCCCGAATTTCATCTCAAAGAGGTGCCCTTGGGAAAATCATCATAACTCTCTCTCTGAGACGTGGATTGGAATTTTGTAAAAAGTGACGGATAGTGCATAGGCTTTGGTTTTATGTATATCAATTTCAGAGCCAAAGGAGGAAACATTGACACGTGGCACACCTTACAAGTTCGGTCTAATGAACTAGTCTATAATTAGGTCATTGTGAGAGATTGGGCATAACTTTGCCTTAACCAATCCAAATTGGGTCAGACCTATGGCATTGGAAACAAGATGCAAAGGGATACTACAGGACCAAATATCACATATTGGGGATCTGAAATCACATAGATACATTAGATTCAATATCATGCTCCCAGAAGGCAAGAAAAAAACTAGATCAAGTGCTATCAAGGGCTGCAAAGGACCAGACTTTCTAGGGCAACAAAGAGCAAGGTGCAACGTAGGTAAGCTCCAGGTAAGTATCTTCTATATATGCATGTTCATCTCTTAATTTTATTAGGTTTTTTGTATTCTAATTTGTTGTTTTTGTTTAGCACTGACATATGCTCTACAGGATGAGGTAAGTTTTGTTATTATCATGTCATGGGTATTTCCTTGAAGACTTTTTGCAGGTATTATGTATTCATCAAGAGAAGACTCAATGCATAATATAATGTTCTGAAGAGTGAGAAAGGGTAGCATGACAAGAGCATCAATCAAGGTGCAAAACAACAAAAAGAAGTTCACCACATGAAGTTTTCAAGTGGGCAGCATTGCATACAGTCATTATAAAAGTATCATTGTATATAGTCATTGTAAAAGTTGTACCAGTGTTGATCTTCAAAGAGTTGAAGAGGCAATGTTGGGAGGTCTATGAGGTCTATGATCATCATTAGGTGGTTGTGTCATAGTTGGAGTTATGGTCTAGTGTGTCTTCTTCCTCTACATCATTCTATATCATTGTAAAGTGGACCATTTTCCCTGGTACAGGAGTCCATTCTTCTTTTATTCTTCTATAGGGTGGTAGGATGGTGCTAGGATGGTGCATGAAGTCACCAACAGGTTCAAGCCTGTGAAAAATTTAGGGTGGTAGGGTGATGCTAGGGTGAATTATAGCTCATTGGGTGTTGGGGCATCTGTTCAATTGACTACTGAAGAATCCTAGGCGTTGGAGCGTCCATCTAGTGGGAGCTAGAGAAGAATTCTTTTCTAGATTATAGGAAATTGGAGCTTTCTTTTCAACTTGAGTTGAAGATTAAAGAATTATAAAAAAAGAGTTCAGGTGGTTTTTGTCCCGGAGGGGGTTTCCACCTTAAAAATTGTGTGGATTTGTGTTCCTTTTGTTTACTGCTATCATTGTACAAACACTAATAATAATTGAATATTAAGTAATGCTCTGAAAGATTAATAATAATATTAATTGAAAGGAACTCTCAGTATTTCCAACAATTGGTATCAGAGCTTGGTTCTTTTAATAACAGTTTAACAACTGGAAGGAGATCATGGAGCATACCAAGAATGGTGTACCTCTATTCAATGAAAATAATTATGCACTCTGGAAAGGAAGAATGGAGGTCTATCTCTTGGTGCAAGGTTATGAAGTATGGGACATTGTTCAAAATGGCTATACACCAACCGCGGATGAACAAGGTAAGAATAATTTGGTAAATGATGCAAAAAGAAAGAATATTATTATCAATGGACTTATTGAATCTTCTTATCATAAGGTTTTGGGTTTTAAAACCGCCAAAATGTATGGGACAAGCTTGAGAATATATATGCAGGTGACTCAAATATCAAAGAAGTAAAGCTTCAAATCTATAGAGAAAAATTTGAGCAACTTAGAATGAAAGAAGAAGAAAACATTGCTGCATACTTCCAACACGTTGATGAAATAACCAACACTCTGGAAGGATTGGGAGAGCCTGTTGATGAGAATACTATTATACAAAAGATTCTTAGAATGTTACCGGGAAGATTCAACCCAAAGGTATCAGTCTTAGAATACAATGAAAATATGGCCAAACTCAACACAGAGGAATTACATGGAGTTCTCATAGCATATGAAATGAAACTTGATGAAGAAGAGGTTACTTCACATCTAGAAGTTGCGTTCGATGCATCTAAGAAAACCAATAACGACAAGCAACCTTCAAAGGCAAAGACATGCACCTGCAAGTGTGAAGAAAAGGAAGATGATGAAGAAGGTTTTTCAGATGGAGAATATGCTTACTTTACGAGAAAACTAAAATTTGGTAAGGGAAAATTCAAAGGTAAACTTCCATTGATATGTTTTGGTTGTGGTGAGGTTGGGAATTTTGTAGAAAAATGTCCAAACAGAAGTGATGGAAACTCAAAAGGAAAGAAAGGCTTTAAGAAATTCAACAAGCAAGGCAAGAAGAAAGGATTCAAAAGAAAATTTCTCTCAAAAGAAGATAGCTCATCATCCGATGAAGGCAGCGATAGTGAAGAAGAAGTCAATGAGAGAGTATTGTTTATGGCCAAGCACAATAAACAAGAGGTATCAAACAACGAAGAAGAAGGGTTGACCATATAATATTTTTCTAAGGAGGCAATCAAGCTTATAAAGGAGCTCAAGGTTGAGAATATTTGTTCCAATACTCTTGAAGAACAAGTTCAAGGTCTCAAAATTGAAGTTGAAGAACAAAAATGTATTGAAGAGTCATTTCAAAATAATTTGGAAGAAAGCAACTAAGAAAGGGAAGCATTAGAAGTCGAAGTAGTCTCGCCACGTAAGGAAGTGAAGAAGGGAAACACTATCCAAAACTATGCAAGCAACTCAAGAGCATTGGAAGAACTCATCAACAATCAACAATCTTACAATGACATAATTGGCCTCGGTTACAAAGAAGAAGAGGTAGGACCTTCTACAACAAAATACAATGAACCTATGTGATCTGACAGGAATGTAGACTTCATTGGACAATATTCGCAAGAACAACCTTGGAAGACAATTCCCCGACAATGATTCCCATCTAGGTACCAACATATTTTTCATGGCTATTGTTATTCATGTGGAAAATTTGGTCATAAATCTGTAGAATGTCACATGTACCCTAGGAACCAATAGAATTCTAGGAGATCTATCAAATATGAACCTCCCAGGGCTCAACGAAACATCAATAGATTTGAACATTTAAGAAATAATATTGAATGATACAAAAGTAGAAAATTTGGACACATAGCCAGAGACTGCAGAATTGGAAATCCTCTAGAAGAATCTTCAAAGCCACAGAATGAATGCACATGGAAGAAGAAGAACACTGATAATTGTGCTCTCACTCTCAAGGCTCAAAACAACAAATATGTGTGGTATGTTGATAGTGGTTGCACAACGCATATGACTGGAGATAGAAAGAAATTTGTATCTATGAAAGAGAAGAAGGATGAAATCGTGTCCTTTGGAAATGATGGATCTTCAAATGTTATAGGATCTAGTACCATTAGTCTTGGAAGAAAAGATGCTCTAGACAAGAATGTTCTATTGGTTGAAAACATGAATCACAATCTGCTTCGTGTTGGACAAATCTGTGATCAAGGACACACATTGCCATTCAACTCCACAAAATGTGAAATAAGGAAAGGCAGGTATGGTAAAATTGTGGCTACAACAAGTCGAGCTCCAAACGACATATATGTTATGGATGAAGCAACTAAAGCATGTATACTAGCTAAAGAAGATGAAAGCTGGTTATGACGCAAACGAATGGGTCACATAAACTTTGAAAATATTGTCAGGATAAGAAAAAAGGAAGCAATACGAGAAATGTTGAAAATCTCAAAACCTTCCAACACACTATGTGAGGCCTGCCGACACGACAAGAAGACAAAGTTCAGATTTAAAAAAAAAGAACACTTTGCATCACATCCATTGGAATTGATACATACTGATCTATGTGGTCCTATGAGAACAAAAGGATTAGATGGAGAATTATATTTCATGTTAATGATAGATCACTATACCAAGATGACAGGTGTCAATTTCCTAAAGAAAAAATCTAAAGCATTTGAGTGCTTTAAGATCTTCAAGGAGTTGGTAAAAAATGAAAACAATTTGAAAATAAAGTGTCTATGATCAGATAATGGAGGAGAATTCATTTCCAAATTATTTCAGAAATACTATGACAAAAATGGAATAAAAATACAATTTTAAACAGCACGAACACCTCAGCAAAATGGAGTTGCTGAAAGAAAGAATAGAACCATACATGAAATGGGTAGAACAATGCAAAAGAACTCAAAATTGGATGAAAAATTTTGGGTTCAAGCAATTGATACGATAGTATTCATTATCAACAGAATTATTCTCAAAAGTAATTGCAACAACACCCCATATGAATTATGGAAAGGAAAGCTGGCTAATGTAAAATATTTCAGAATCTTTGGAAGCAAATGTTATATCAAAAGAGAAGATCAAAAGTTGGGTAAGTTTGAATCACGTGTTGACGAAGGTATCTTTGTTGGTTACTCACGCAAAAGAAAGGCCTATAAATTCTATAATCTAAGATGAAAACAGATAGTGGAGAGCATAAATGTTACATTTGATGAAGATGGTGGTTAAAAAAAATAATGATGAGGATCTAGAATCTTTGAAACTTAAGACTGAGACTGAAAAAGGTATAAAGAAAATTCTAGAACAAGAAGTAACTGTCAACCAAGAAGAAGTAAATAGTTTTCAACAAGATATACATGAACAACAACAAGAAGCTCCTCCAAAGAGAACAAAAGAATGGATTCAAAAGAACCATCCCTCATTTCAAATCATTGGTGACATAAATGAAGGAATTGGAACAAGAAAAGGTCGACAACTTCGTTCATCACAACAAGCTCAAATTGCTTTTCTAGCAACCTTTGAGCCTAGTAGTTTTGAAGAAGCCAACCAGAATGAACATTGGGTAGCAGCTATGAATGAAGAATTGGATCAAATCAAGAAGAATAACACCTAGGAATGGGTGTTCAGGAACAAATTGAATGAAGATGGACATGTTACCAAAAAGAAATCAAGATTGGTTTGCAAAGGCTATGCATAAGTAGAAGAAATTGATTTCGATGAAACATTTGCACCAGTTGCTAGAATGGAAGCCATCCGGATGTTTCTTGCCTATGCATGTTCAAGAAAAAAAGAATACCAAATGGATGTTAAGTCAGCATTTCTGAATGGAAAATTAGAAGAAGAAGTTTACATCAAACAACCTGAAGGTTTTATACTATCAGAAAAAGAAGACTATGTTTGCAGGTTAAAGAAGGCTCTGTATGGTCTCAAGAAGGCTCCCAGAGTATGGTATGCTAGTATTGATGCATATCTATGTCAACAAGGGTTCAAGAAAGGTAATGCTGATATCAATCTTTACATACGAATAGATAAAGATAATTTAACAATCGTTGAGGTATATGTGGATGATATAATCTTTGGTATCAATGATGATTGACTAAGTAAGAACTTTGCTACAAAGATGAAAAGTGAGTTTGAGATGTCTTTACTTGGTGAGTTGACATACTTCTTAGGGCTTCAAATATCTCAGCAAGAGAAAGGAATATTTATCTGTCAAGCCAAGTACATCAAGGAAATTCTTAAGAAATTCAAAATGGAAGATTGAAAACCTATCCTTACTTTGATGGTAATAGGTTGCAAATTGAGCATAGACGACTCATCTAAGGATGTGGATCATAGGTTGTATAGATCTATGATTGGTAGTATTCTATATATAACAACCTCCCAACCAGATGTTATTCAAGCAATTGGACAAGTAGCAAGATTCCAAGCAGCACCAAAAGAATCACATATTATTGTCATCAAGAAAATTCTTCGATATCTAAAGGGCACAAAATAATATGGCTTGTGGTATCCCAAGGGAAACAATCTCATTATTCAAGCCTTTACAGATGTAGATTGGGTAGGAAGCATTGATGATTGTAAGAGTACTAGTGGAGCAGCAATCTATCTAGGTGGTTGTCTTATATCATGGTTGAGCGAAAAGAAAACCTCAATCTTATTATCTACAACAAAAGCAGAATACATTGTAGTGCAACTTGTTGTACTCAAGTCCTTTGGATGAAACAAACTTTGCAAGATCTTCAAGTACAATTCAGTGAGCCTATTCTCGTCTTCTGTGATAACACCAGTGCCATTAGCATCTCCAAGAATCCTATCATGCATTCAAAAACAAAACACATTCCAATCAAATATCATTTTGTTAGAGAAAAAGTCATTGAAAAGAATATCAAACTTGAATATGTTGGTACAAAAGAAAAAATCATTGATATCTTCACTAAACCTTTACCTTGTGAAGCATTTGAATATCTTCACCAGAAGCTTGGGATTCTCCCAAGTTCTCATTAGATTTTCCTTATTTAGAAAATAAAGGGGGAGTGGAAGTGTGTACAGGTCCACAGAATGGTTGTGTGTCAGGGGGAGTTACCCTTTGCATTGATGTCAAAGGGGAGAGAAGTTAGTAGGAAGAGGTGCCCTGATCACAGGGGGAGTACTTGTGTTGCCATCAATGCCAAAGGGGGAGATTGTTGATCTAAAGATGATCTGAAGTTGTCATTGATGTAAACGCAAGCAACACCAAGGATGACCCTAAACTTCCATGGCACATTGGGCATCATCATTCATGGTTTTTTGTCTCATAACCATTATAGGAATACTTTACTCAAAAATATCTTTCTATCAGTATATAGCTCTCCTCGTAATTCCTCACGGTTTGTAAGTTATTCAAGATTGAAGTTAGTAACCCCAAATAGTGGGCTAAAACCCCATGGGGTTGTGGAATGACATTTATCATTGATTTTTGTCAGTGAATAGTCAATAATTAATAATTTTTTAAGCTCTTAAAATCCTTCCAACATCCTCTATAGAAGCTCCTCTCAACTCTATAAAAAGAAATCTCAAATATCCTCCAAAAGTAGCAATTGTGGAATTTTCGCTATAACTTTATTTATGCGAAGTCTTAGATGTTGGAATTAAAACCCATTTGAGCCGAAATCCTGATGAACATTGTGACCTAATTTTAGATCTTGGTTTTGTATATTTTCAGGGATATGATCTACGGACGTTAGGGTTTTTGCAGGCTCCCGAATTTCATCTCAAAGAGGTGACTTTGGGAAAATTGTCATAACTCTCTCTGTGAGAAGTGAATTCTATAAGAAGTGGCAGATAGTGCATGGAATGTAGTTTTTTGTGTATCAATTTCAGAGCTGAAGGAAAAAAAAGTGGCACGTGGCACGTCGTACACGTTCGCTCTACTGAACTAGTTCATAATTAGGTCATTGTGAGAGATTGGGCATAACTGTGCCTTGAAGAATTCAAATCGGGTCAGACCTATGGCATTGGAAATAAGACTCAAAGGGATACAAAAGGACCAAATATCACATATTGGGGATCTGAAATCACAGAGATACATCAGATTCAATATCATGCTCCTAGAAGGCAAGAAAAAAACTAGATCAAGTGTTGTCAAGGACTGCAAAGGACAAGAATTTCTAGGGCGGGAAAGAGAAAGATGCAACAAAATGGTGCAACATAGGTAAGCTCCAGGTAACTATCTTCTATATATTCATGTTCATATCTTAATTGCATTAGGTTCTTTGTATTCTAATTTGTTGTTTTTTTTAGCACTGACATATGCTCTGCAGGATGAGGTAAGTTTTGCTAATATCATGTCATGGGTATTTCCTTGAAGAATTTTTGCAGGTATTATATATTCATCAAGAGAAGACTCAATGCATAATCTAATGTTTTTAAGAGTGAGAAAGGGTAGCATGACAAGAGAAGAAATCAAGGTGCAAAACAACAACAATAGGTTCACCACATGAAGTCTTCAAGTGGGCAGCACTACATACAGTCATTTTAAAAGTATCATTGTACAAAGTCATTGTAAAAGTTGTACAAGTGTCTATCTGCCAAGAGTTGAAGAGGCAATGTTGGGAGGTCTAGGATCATCATTAGATGGTTGTGTCATAGTTGGGGTTATATTCTAGTGTGTCTTATTGTTCTACATCATTCTATAGCATTGTAAAGTGGACCATTTTCTCTGGTACGACGGCCCATTCTTCTTTTATTCTTCTATAGGGTGGTAGGGTGGTGTTAGGGTGGTGCATGAAGTCACCAACAGGTTCAAACCTGTGAAAAATTTAGGGTGGTAGGGTGGTGCTAGGGTGAATTGTAGCTCATTGAGTGTTGGGGCATCCGTTCAGCTGATTACTGAAGAATATCAGGCATTGGAGCGTCCATCCAATGGGAGCTGGAGAAGAATGTTTTTCTAGATTCTAGGAAGTTAGAGCTTTCTTTTCAATTGGAGTTGAAGATTAAAGATTTATCAAAAAAGCGTTCAAGCGGTTTTTTGTCCCAGAGGGGGTTTCCACCTTAAAAACCGTGTCCATTTGTGTTCCTTCTATTTACTGCTATCATTGTAAAAACACTGATAATAATTGAAGATTAACTAATGCTCTAAAAGATTGATAATAATACTAATTGAAAGGAATATTTATTCACCTCCCCCACTTAGTATTTCCAACACAAGGACACATATTAAAAGCTAATCAATGGCTAAGATCATTTTTGCTTGATCCTAATATTCTTCTAGAAGTTATGCCCACAATTAGATTAATACCCATTAATATTTTTAATTTCCTAAGCTTAGACTTAGGGTCCCATTAAAAAATATTAATTGTTTTAATAAAACAAAATCTGGGTGGAATTTCCAAAAACGCTTTCTGGGTTCTTTGGAATACATGTTCCCAAGCCTCCCTGCAAAATTTGAGGCCTAGAGTGCATCTGATGCTTCCCCAAATCAACACTCCCTCTTAGAGAGGAATGTGCTCTAGCAATATACGCTGCTACATACTACTTTGACTATGAAGCATTGTCCTCTGCGTTGTTGATGTCTGACATAGTGTCCATCAAATACTGTGTTGTTGCTACAAATATACTATTGCTGACACTACCACTATCAATATTGTATCCATACTACATCTCCCTAAAGTGTTGCACCTATGCTATTGCTAGCACTGCCATTTCCAACTGTTACTACACTACAAACTGTTGCTGCTACTATATCAGAAACGTAAAAACATCCAAAATTACTGAACTAACTATGTTCAGTATGATACCATGTGAATGTTGAAGCTTGACTGCTGCTAGTATCTGCGCTAACCCTCTGAATCTACTTTGTTATTGTTGACCTCTGCTCTGTGTCGTTTGTACTATTGCCAACTCTGCTCAGGATTGTTCAATCTCTAGTGCTCCTAACTACTGCAACTATCTCCCTGACACTCCTTGGGACCATCTGACATTGATTTATCCTTCTACCACAAAAATGGGCTCTTGTAGCAAGGTATTGATCCAAGAGGTGGGCTCCTCAAGGATCCTACCCATCTATAGCTCTTTCGAATTACAGTTCTAAATCAACCCACCTCCTTCCTGGAGGTATCTCGACTATCATGGTGAACTCCTCCTCTTTGATCTTTGCAGGCACAACCTTCAGATCATGCTTCTCATCCTTGTCCTTCTTCTTGAGAGGACACTGAGTAACATAGTGACCCATATCACCACACCTGAAACACTTGATCTTTGAGATGTCTTTCTTACATCTCTGCTAGTTCTATTGTCCCTTCAATGCAAGGGATACATTATCCTCCCCTTCCTTGGGCTTTGACCCACTGCTACTTCTTCTGTAAAGTTTAGCCTTGACTAAGTCTCGCCTAAGCTCTTCTTATTTTAGAGTTTCCCACATCTCATCCCAATTCAGCAATGCTGCTCTGCCCAGGGTACTCTAGACAAAGACCTGCCACTCATCTGAGACATAATTGAGGGATAGTCTAACCAACTCTGAATCCTGAGGTGTACGCCCCACAATAGAAAATTAATCACGGCTCTCCTTAATCTTCCCGAGGAATGGATCCACATGCCCCCCCTTTTGCATATGAGCATATCTTAGCTTCTGCTCCAAGTACATCTTCTGCTACTCGGAAGATCCTTGATATAGTGTTGCCAAGGCATCCCACATATCCTTAGTAGTTCCTCTACTAGCGACATGACACACTACGTGATCCTTTACTCCATCAAGGATCATCTCTTGGCCTTTTCCATTTCTAATATGTACTTCTCCAATGGATCTACATCTATAGGTACATCCACCACACTATCAACATATGTCTTGAGGGCATGCTCCTCTAGAAGGAATGACATTCTAGCCTTCCATATGACATAGTTAGATCCTTCGTCCAACCTGTCATGATCCCTCAAGCCACTGGTTTCCATTTTTGCCACAAATCTCGAAAATATCCTCTCTCTTATGTGCTACTGTTGGGCTAGCATATGCACTTCCTACTGGAGATAGTAAAACTACTGCCCCTTTCTCCTTCTCATCTCTAGAGAATTTGAATTCCTTAGCTAAGGATTCTCTAAGGAAGAAATTCCCTCCACTGTGCTTCTCCTCTTTCTTCTAACGATTTTGTGACCATCATACTACCTACAGAAAAATCTCTATCCTACCATCTTCTCCTCACACTAACACTTCAACTCTGCTCCCTCTACCTCGTAAAAATTTTGAACTAGAAATCCTTCTCTCCGTCGACTC
Source organism: Pinus taeda (assembly GCA_000404065.3). NCBI lineage: Eukaryota > Viridiplantae > Streptophyta > Pinopsida > Pinales > Pinaceae > Pinus > Pinus taeda. Next base: position 1,378 of record APFE031552297.1, on the reverse strand, counting down.
ACTCGGAGAGAGACCACCTCGCAATTTCAGCCCTTCGAGTAAGAACTATGCAAACCCTCTATGGTTTAGAACTATTTCCTCCTATAGCTTTTCTATCTCCCTCTTCTGCTCAACGTTGGTTTCTCAGGTTCCACTCTTCTTGTCTCACCTACAACTTTGATACCGTGTGAAAATTCCTTGACCAAAATTTCTACTACAACAAAATGATGTTACTTCTCCTACTTATTAATCCATAAAAGTTATTTACTATGTTCTATGGTGAATATGTAGGAATTTACAGGGTAAATTCCTCAGACAGAACACCAAAAGGACACCGCTCACAAACAGATCACAGATCAATACACCAGTATTTTGACGTGGTTAAAACCCTTAGAGAGGGAAATAGTCCACGGCCTGTGCCAACGTGGCTACTAGGCAATTTATTAATAAAAGAATGAAAATTTACATAAGCTTCTCTCATGCACGGTTAACCTACAAATGACCCTCCATGCGCTTTAAATAGAATTCATGGACCAATCGGGTGTCAAGCCACGTATCAAGTGTCGGTAATACCGAGGAGAGAATGAACCGTCGGATCACTACATATCGTGACCGTCGGATTGTAAGTTACAAAATGTACAACGGTAAAGAAACACACTTTACCTAACTCTTTACCTAACTCTATATTAGACCAAGTTGAACTTAACTATTCCTATGTGTCGGAATATCCTAACATCCCCCCTTAAGAACAACTTGGGATAGGATTGAAGGATTTACAAATATGACCCAATAGGAGAAGGAAGGAGGCACTAGAGCCTATCCCCCCTTAGTGACAACTTCCTGAACTCCAAGCATATATCGAAGTTTAGTGAATTTCGCCTCTGTGAGAGCCTTTGTGAAGATGTCTGCAACCTGATCATCTGTTGAACAATATTGCACTTCAAGAACATGGTCATGAATGAGTTTTCTGATGAAGTGCATGTGTAGTTCAATGTGTTTGCTGCGCTGATGCTGGACTGGATCTTTGCATAACTGAATGGCACTTTGATTATCACACCAAAGTGTGGTTGGATGCTGCTGCTCAAAGCCAAATTCTGATAGGATCTGACGAAGCCACAAGGCTTCCTTACTAGCTTCCACGGCACCACGATACTCTACTTCTGCTGACGAAAGAGAAATGGCAGCCTGTTTCTTACAAGCCCATGTAATAGGTCCTGAACCAAGAGTGAAGGCATAACCGACAGTAGACTTCCGATCATCAGGGTCACCAGCCCAATCAGAATCAGTGAAACCAACTAATAGAGGAGTTGCTTTGGCACTGTAATGAATCCCAAACTGTATTGTACCTCGAACATAACGAAGTATTCTTTTAGCTGCTTTCAAATGACTTTCACGGGGG
>APFE031552290.1:0-15137 GCA_000404065.3 Pinus taeda | reverse complement strand
GTGTAAAATTTGATTTCCCAATTTAATATTTCAAATTAGATTGTGCGTGTAAAATTTCATGTCTCATATTTGTCTCTTGACAAAGATGAGGATAATGGATTTGGATTTCTAGCCAGCTCTAGAAGATCATCTGTCGGGTAAAATTCTATGTCCCATATTTGTCCATTGAGAGAAGAGGTGGATAATAGATTTGGACCTCTAGCCCATTCATCATGTCTTGGATGTAATTTTGATGAATTCTCTTTCGTTCGATGAGAACAAGAAATTTGGACCCATGTTTTTTTCGAAAAAAGATACTCTGCTAAATGCAATTGAATCATACCAATGTTTTTTTTTTCATTGATGTATGCATTCTGTTATTCACTTAGATATCCGCTTTGTCCCTTTTTATATCTTTGAGTTGACTAAGTTTATTTCGTATATGTTCGAATAAGTTTATTCCCAAACTTGAACTAAATTCATTAAGCCTTGTGTTTCTCTTTTGTTATGATTTGATGAATAAGAACTGCCAATGGGCGAGTTGATATGTTCCAATGCCCTCTTTTTGCTGCTACCCTCACCATTGTTGGTCTATTCTCCAAATTGCTTCCAGGTACTTTGTTTATTTCTTTCTACTTTGTTTATTTAAATTTAATATAATTTTTTTTAATGTAATTTTCTTACATTAATGTACCTCCAGTTAGTTTCGCCTCTTTAAATCGGCCTCATATCGTTGTTGATTTTGATAATTAGTTTATCCTATTCAATTTAGGTCCATCTCTATGTCTGTTTTCAAATTTGTGTGGGTTGCAACAAGAATAGTTTGTACTTCGATTTTGAGGGTTTCCTTTAGGCTCGGCTTCCAGAACACTGTTTTTCATATCACTTAAATTTTAAGGTTTCATTTAATCTCCACTTCAAGAACTCTTTTTTTCATATCACTTGCTTTTAATATCATGGTAGTACAATTTACTGTAAAATTCATTCATTAAATTATTGGTACCAATTTCAACCAGTTGACTAGGAGACAATGCTTCTTTTTGGTGAAATACACGAGCTATTCAATTACTTAGAAACTGCAGTAGCCCAATTTTGTCACTCATCTCATCTTTGGACATAAACTTCCATCTTCATCTATCTAGTCTAGTTTCCACTCAAATCCACACGAAATCGAATTCTTAGCTTCGTCACACACTATAATTGTCCACTCATAGGTTACGCTATAAAATCATTTAAAATAATTTTAGCAAAGTCATTTTTCATGATTCTTGGTCAGGTTAAGGTCCTTGGTTCGTAACTTCATCGCTATCGAAAACCAAAGTAAGATATATATCTTGTTGAGGATTTGGGTGCGCCCAGATTTTTACTTACCTTTGCCATCGGTTGCTGTTGAAGTTTAAGGCTTTCAAAATGTATTCATTTTATACCGATCCATAATAATTACATTTCCACACCCAACGATCTCAAGCTAAGATGTGGACCCTCATTGTATGGTCACTACAATTCATAGTAGTTGGGATTGAAACCGGGTTGTACGGTTAAATGACTAATCACAGCGATCGTATGCAAATAGGGTGATATCACTGGGGCATGAAATAACAAGATTTTGTTAGATATGATATCGCTTGCATTATCTGATCGATTGGTGAGATGTATCCACCAATACCATGGAAATGCTCTTCAATGCTCTTACCACAAGTGTTTGAACGCGAAATATAAAAATATAAGTTATGTTTTGGAGGATGTCTGGGTTTAAGAGCTTTTTACCAGTTACCAAAAGCACATATTATTATAGTTTTGAATTCAATTAAGTATTAATTTTATCCACCACTTTTATAAAGTTTTTTTATATTTTAGCTAAAATGTAGAATAGATTTTATCAACCGGTAGTTTATTTAAATATATTTTAGGTTGAATGTGAAGAAAATAATATATTAAATTATACTACAATTTAGAATAATATAATTTAGTTAAAACAATTTATGTTAAGATGATATTAAATATGACGAATCTCATTTAGTTGACAACATTAATGGGTTAAGGTCACTTTCTTTGAAGTTAGATTTAATTTATGATATACCTCTTTATATGGTGAGGTGAGGTCAATTCAAATCAAAATTTATTATGACATATATATAACATGTTTTATCAAATTTCAATTGTTTTTTAGTAATGTTACTTAAAGAATATCTCACAACAAATATTATTATAAACTATATATTATAGATATTTTTATAGTGGGCTTTTTTATTTTTTTTTTATTTTAGCAATTAAGGGTTGCCTTGTATATATTATATATATATATATATATATTAATTAAGCCCCAAGGGTTAGCTCAGTTGGTCAAAATCAGTACCTCGTCACAAGGAGGTCACAGGGTGCAATCTCCCCGAAGCCCTCGGGGTAACGCCTTGCTAGTGGGCCATGAGGCTAGATTCCCTTCGGGGTCGATTAGCCTAGATTTTTCCGTGGACATAGTGCCACCCATTCACCAGAGTGACAAAGAGAGACAAAGAGAGGGAAAGAGGGAAGGGGGAGGGAAGAAAAGGCAAGGAAAGAGGGAAGGGAGAAGGAAGAAAAAGGAAGGAAAGAGGTAGATAGATAGAGGAAGGTGGAGGGAAAGAGGGCAAGGTGTAGTGAGGGAGAGGGGGAGAGAGTAGTGGGGGATGAAGTAGAGAGAGAGAGAGAGAGCAGGCGGATGAGGAGGAGTAGGAGGAAAGGGAGGGGAGAGGAGTTGGTGTGTGAGAGAGAGATAGAGAGAGGTACAAATAGAGAGTGGAAGTGGGTAGATTGGCAAGAGGAAGGAGAGACTAAGACAGAGAAAGAGAGAGAGAGACAGGTAGAGATGGGGGGTAGAGAGACAAAGAGAGGGAGGGTGAGAGATAGATGGAGGGAGAGAGAAAATGTGAGAGGGAGTAATGAAGTGGGGCAAGAGAGTTAAAGAGAGAGAGATAGGGAGAGAGGAAGGAGAGGTAGAGAGAGAAACATGGAGGAATGGGGGGATGAGAGAGGGGGGGGTTAAGGGAAGAGAGATTAATAGAGTTGGGGTAGGGAGGGAAAGAGGGACAAGGGAGGAGGGTCAATCAAGAAAGGGGAGGATAAGGGTGAGATGGGAATGTGGGGAGTGAGAGAGAGAGATATAGAAAGAGGTGGGGGCAAAGGGAGATGAAGGGAGGGGGTGGAGAAAGTGGCGGGGGGGGGAGGACGGAGAAAGGGAGAGAGAGAAAGGGGGAGAGGGAGAGAGAATTGAGAGAAATAAGGATAGAGGGGAAGAAAAACATAATGTGGGAGAAAGACAGATATGAATACATCGAATTTGAGACAGTGAGAGAAATTGAGGAGGGAGAATATAAAGAGAGGGAGGGAGGGAGAGGGGGAGAGAGAGGTAGGAAAAGTGAGAGAGAGAAAGGGAGAGAGAGAGAAAGGGTTGGAAATGCAAAGATAGGGAGGTGGAATGGTTGGATAGGTAGAGTGGAGAGGGATGGAAAGTGAGAGAGAGAGAGTGGGGGAGAGAGAGCGAAGGGGGAAGGGCGAGAAAGGGGTTCGAAGACTGAGGGAAGAGGATGGAGGAGAGGGATAGGGGGAATGAGAGAGAGAGGGGGAAAGGTAGGGGGAATGGGGAGAGTGAGTGGGAGAGATAGTGAGAAGGGGGGAGATGAGGAGAGAGAGAGAGGGTCAAAAGGGTAGAGGGGAGGGGGAGAGAGAGAAGGAGAGGGAGGGATGAGGATAGGTTGCAAGGGAGATGTGTAGATAGTTGGAGGAGGGGAGGTAGCAAGGGAGATGTAGAGATATAGTTAGAGGGAGGGGCCGACAGAGGTGGAGTGGGGAAGAGATAGAGAGGGATAGAGGGAGGGAGTGATCGAGGGAGTTAGCAGGAGGGAGACTGCAAAAGGGAAGAGTTGGAGAGGGGAAGGTTGAAAACACTTCACTAAATTCTCTTAATAAACACTCGAAAAAAAGTTACAAAATGATTTTTTAAATGTTATAAAATCCGTAGAGCTTAGGGCTTAGGGTTTAGGTTTTAAAATGTTATAAAATCCTTAGGGTTTCGCCGTTTAGGGTTTATGGTTTATAATATTTTAGTAAATACTTTTAATAAACACTAGGGTTTAGATTTTAGGGATGATTTAGTAAATACTTTTAAAAAAAGTTTAGAAAAACTTCTAAAACGCTTATTAAAATGTTATATAACTCTTAGGGTTTAGGTTTTATGTTTATGGTTTATAAAAATTTAGTAAATGATTTTATGATTAGGGTTTAGGGTTTAGTATTAGTTTTTGGGGTGTAGAGTGTAGGGTTTAGGGTTTATAACACTTTAGTAAATGCTATTAATAAGCACTTCAATAAAAGTTACATAACACTTTTTAAAATGTTATAGAATGCTTCAGTTTTAGGTTTAGGGTTTGTGATTTAGTGGTTAAGGCTTAAAGTTTAGGGGTAATAACACTTTAGAAAATTCTTCAAATAAGCACTTAAATAAAAATTACAAAACACTTTTATAAATGTTATAAAATTGTTTATGGTATACGGTTTAGGGTTTGGGATTTTACAACTTTAGTTAATGTTTTTAAAAGAAACTTAAAAAAAGTTACAAAATACTTAAAATGTTATAGAATACTTAAATTTTAGTGTTTATGCATTAAAACGGTAAACAATACTTAGGGTTTAGGGTTTAGGGTTTGAGATAGTGAGAGAAATTGAGGAGGGAGAATATAGAGAGAGAGGGAGGGAGGGAGAGGAGGAGAGAGAGGCGGGAAAAGTGAGAGAGAGAAAGGGTTGGAAATGCAAAGAGAGTGAGGTGGAATGGGTGGATAGGTAGAGTGGAGAGGGAGGGAAAGAGAGAGAGAGAGAGAGAGCGAAGGGCGAAGGGAGAGAAAGGGGTGCGAAGAGTGAGGGAAGAGGATGGAGGAGAGGGATAGGGGGAATGAGTGAGAGGTGGGGCAAGGTAGGGTGGAATGGGGAGAGTGAGTGGGAGAGATAGAGAGAGATTGTGCATGTAAAATTTAATGTCCCATATTTGTCTGTTGACAAAGAGGAGGATAATGTATTTGGACTTCTAGCCAGCTCTAGAAGATCATCTGTCGCGTAAAATTTCATGTCCCATATTTGTCCATTGAGAGAAGAGGTGGATAATGTATTTGGACCTCTAGCCCATTCATCATGTCTTAGATGAAATTTTGATGAATTCTCTTTCGTTTGATGAGAACAAGAGATTAGGACACATCGTCTTTTCGAAAAAAGATCATCTGCTAAATGCAATTGAATGATACCAATGTTTTTTCTTTCATTGATGTATGCATTGAGCTTTTTCTTTCATTGATGTATGCATTTGGTTATTCACTTAGATATCCACTCTGTCCCTTTTTATATCTTTGAGTTGGCTAAGTTCATTTCGTATATGTTCGAGTAAGTTTATTCCCAAACTTGAACTAAATTCATTAAGCCTTGTGTTTCTCTTTTGTTATGACTTGATGAACAGGAACTGCCAATGGGCGAGTTGATATGTTCCAATGCCCTCTTGTTGCTGCTACCCTCACCGTTGTTGGTCTATTCTCCAAATTGGTTCCAGGTACTCTATTTATTTCTACTTTGTTTATTTAAATTTAATGTACCTCGCGTTAGTTTCGCCTCTTTAAATTGGCCTCATATCGTTGTTGATTTTGATAATTAGTTTATATTATTCAATTTAGGTCCATCTTTGTGTCCGCTTTCAAATTTGTGTTGGTTGCAACAAGAATAGTTTGTACTTGGATTTTGAGGGTTTCCTTTAGGCTCGGCTTCCAGAACTCTTTTTTTCATATCACTTAGATTTTTTTCATTTCACTTAGATTTTAAGGTTTCCTTTAGGCTCTGCTTCCAGAACTCTTTTTTTCATATCACTTGCTTTTAATATCATGGTAGTACAATTTACTGTAAAATTCATTGAGTTATTGGTACCAATTTCAACCAGTTAACTAGGAGACAACGCTTCTTTTTGGTGAAAGACACAAACTATTCAATTACTTGAGAGATTGTCCAATACTATCCTTCCTTGCCATTTTCGATTGATTTCAAAGAAACTGCAGTAGCCCAATTTTGGCACCTCATCTCATCTTTGGACATAAACTTCCATCTTCATCTAACTAGTCTAGTTTCCACTCAAACCCACATGAAATCGAATTCTTAGCTTCGTCACACACTATAATTGTCCACTCATAGCTTACGCTATAAAAGAATTTAAAATAATTTTAGCAAAGTCATTTTTCATGATTCTGGGTCAGGTTAAGGTCCTTGGTTCGTGGCTTCTTCGCTATCAAAAACCAAAGTAAGATATATATCTTGTTGAGGATTTGGGTGCGCCCAGATTTTTACTTACCTTTGCCATCGGTTGCTTTTGAAGTTTAAGGCTTTCAAAAGGTAGTCATTTTATAGCGATCCATAATAATTACATTTCCACACCCAACGATCTCAAGCTAAGATGTGGACCCTCGTTGTATGGTCTCTGTAATTCATAGTAGTTGGGATTGAAACCGGGTTGTATGGTTAAATGACTAATCACAACGATCGTATGCAAATAGGGCGATATCACTGGGGCATGAAATAAAAATATTTTGTTAGATATGATATCGCTTGCATTATCCAATTGATTGGTGAGATGCATCCACCAATACCATGGCAAGGATCTTCAATGCTCTTACCACAAGTGTCAGAACGCGAAATATAAAAATATAAGCTTCTGTTTTGGAGGATGTCTGGGTTTAAGAGCGTTTTACCAGTTACCAAAAGCACATACTATTATAGTTTTGAATTCAATTAAGTATTACTTTTATCCACCACTTTTGTAAGGTTTTTATATATTTGAGCTAAAATGTACACTAGATTTTAGCAACCGGTAGTTTATTTAAATATATTTTATGTTGAATGTGAAGAAAATAATATATTAAATTATACTACAATTTAGAATAATATAATTTAGTTAAAACAATTTATGCAAAGATGATTCTAAATATGACGAACCTCATTTAGTTGACAACATTAATGGGTTAAGGTCACTTTCTTTGAAGTTAGATTTAATTTATGATATATCTCTTTATATCGTGAGGTGAGGTCAATTCAAATCAAAATTTATTATGACATATATATAACATGTTTTATCAAATTTCAATTTTTTTTTAGTAATATTACTTAAAGAATATGTCACAACAAATATTATTATAAACTATAAATTATAGATATTTTTAAGATGGGCTTTTTTTATTTTTATTTTAGCAATTAAGGTGTGTATACATATATATTTTAATTAAGCCCCAAGGGTTAGCTCAGTTTGTCAAAATCAGTACCTCCTCACAAGGAGGTCACAGGGTGCAATCTCCCCGAAGCCCTCAGGGTAAGGCCTTGCTAGTGGGCCATGAGGCTAGATTCCCTTTGGGATCGATTAGCCTAGATTTTCCGTGGACGTAGTGCCACCCATTGACCAGAGTTACAAAGAGAGAGAAAGCGAGGGAAAGAGGGAAGGGGGATGGAATAAAAGGGAAGGAAAGAGGGAAGGGAGAAGGAAGAAAAAGGAATGAAAGAGGTAGATAGATAGAGGAAGGTGGAGGGAAAGAGGGCAAGGTGTAGTGAGGGAGAGGGGGAGAGAGTGGTGGGGGACGAAGTAGAGAGAGAGAGGGGGCAGGCAGAGGAGGAGGAGGAGGATGTAAGGGATAGGGGAGGAGGAGGAGGAAAGGGAGAGGAGAGGAGTCGGTGTGTGAGAGAGAGATAGAGAGAGGTACAAATAGAGAGTGGAAGTGGGTAGATTGGCAAGAGGAGGGAGAGAGACTGAGACAAAGAAAGAGAGAGAGATACAGGTAGAGATGGGGGGTAGAGAGACAAAGAGACGGAGGGTGAGAGATAGATGGAGGGAGAGAGAAAATGGGAGAGGGAGTAATGAAGCTGGGCAAGAGAGTTAAAGAGAGAAATAGAGGGAGAGAGGAAGGAGAGGTAGAGAGAGAAACATGGAGGAATGGGGGGATGAGAGAGGGAGGGGTTAAGGGAAGAGAGATTAATAGAGTTGGGGTAGGGAGGGAAAGAGGGACAAGGGAGGAGGGTCAATCAAGAAAGTGGAGTGAGAGAGAGAGATATAGAAATAGGTGGGGGCAAAGGGAGATGAAGGGAGGGGGTGGAGAAAGTGGCAGGGGGGAGAGGAGGGAGAAAGGGAGAGAGAGCAAGGGGGAGAGGGAGAGAGCATGGAGAGAAATAAGGATAGAGGGGAAGAAAAACATTATGTGGGAGAAAGAGAGATATGAATAGATCGAAATTGAGACAGTGAGAGAAATTGAGGAAGGAGAATATAGAGAGAGAGGGAGGGAGGGAGAGGGGGAGAGAGAGGTAGGAAAAGTGAGTGAGAGAAATGGAGAGAGAGAGAAAGTGTTGGAAATGCAAAGAGAGGGAGGTGGAATTGGTGGATAGGTAGAGTTGAGAGGGAGGGAAAGAGAGAGAGAGAGTGGGGGAGAGAGAGCGAAGGGGGAAGGGAGAGAAAGGGGTGTGAAGAGTGAGGGAAGAGGATGGAGGAGAGGGATGGGTGGAATGAGAGAGGGGGGGAAAGGTAGGGGGAATGGGGAGAGTTAGTGGGAGAGATAGAGAGAAAGGGGGGAGATGAGGGGAGAGAGAGAGAGGGTCAAAAGGGGAGAGGGGAGGGGGAGAGAGAGAAGGAGAGGGAGGGATGGGTAGAGGTGGCAAGGGAGATGTGTATATAGTTGGAGGAGGGGAGGTAGCAAGGGAGATGTAGAGAGATAGTTAGAGGGAGGGGGACGACAGAGGTGGGGAAGAGATAGAAAACACTTCGCTAAATGCTTTTAATAAACACTCGAAAAAAAATTACAAAATGCTTTCTTAAATGTTATAAAATCTGTAGGGCTTAGGGCTTATGGTTTAGGTTTTAAAATGTTATAAAATCCTTAGGGTTTTGCATTTTAGGGTTTATGGTTTATAATGTTTTAGTAAATACTTTTAATAAACAGTAGGGTTTATGTTTTAGGGATCATTTAGTAAATACTTTTAAAAAAAGTTTAGAAAAAGTTTCAAAACGCTTATTAAAATGTTATATAACTCTTAGGGTTTAGGGTTTATGTTTATGGTTTATTAAACTTTAGTAAATGCTTTTAAGATTAGGGTTTAGGGTTTATAACACTTTAGTAAATGCTATTAATAAGCACTTCAATAAAAGTTACAGAACACTTTTTAAAATCTTATAAAATGCTTCAGTTTTAGGTTTAGGGTTTGTGATTTAGTGGTTAAGGCTTAGGGTTTAGGGTTAACAACACTTTAGAAAATTCTTCTAATAATCACTTAAATAAAATTGCAAAACACTTTTGTAAATGTTATAAAATTGTTTATGGTATATGGTTTAGGGTTTGGGATTTATACAACTTTAGTTAATGTTTTTAAAAAAAACTTGAAAAAAAGTTACAAAATACTTGTTAAAATGTTATAGAATACTTAAGGTTTAGGGTTTATGAATTAAAATGGTAAAAAATACTTATGGTTTAGGGTTTAGGGCTTGAGATATTGAGAGAAATTGAGCAGGAAGAATATAGAGAGAGAGGGAGGGAGGGAGAGGGGGAGAGAGAGGTAGGAAAAGTGAGAGAGAGAAAGGGAGAGAGAGAGAAAGGGTTGGAAATGCCAAGAGAGGGAGGTGGAATGGGTTGATAGGTAGAGTGGAGAGGGAGGGAAAGAGAGATAGAGAGAGAGAGAGATTGGGGGAGAGAGAGTGAAGGGGGAAGGGAGAGAAAGGGGTGCGAAGAGTGAGGGGAGAGGATGGAGGGGAGGGATAGGGGGAATGAGAGAGAGGGGGGGCAAGGTAGGGCGGAATGGGGAGAGTGAATGGGAGAGAAAGAGAGAGAAGGGGGGGAGATGGGGAGAGAGAGAGGGTCAAAAGGGGAGAGGGTGGGGGAGAGAGAGAAGGAGAGGGAGAGAGGGGGAGAGGTGACAAGGGAGATGTGTAGATAGTTGGAGGAGGGGAGGTAGCAAGGGAAATGTAGAGAGATAGTTGGAGGGAGGGGGACGACAGAGGTCGATTAAGGAAGAGATAGAGAGGGATAGAGGGAGGGAGTGATGGAGGGAGTTAGAGGGATGGATACTGGAGAAGGGAAGAGTTAGAGAGGGGAAGGTTGAAAACACTTCACTAAATGCTTTTAATAAACACTCGAAAAAAGTCACAAAATGCTTTTTAAAATGTTATAAAATCCTTAGGGCTTAGGGCTTAGGGTTTAGGTTTTAATATGTTATAAAATCCTTAGGGTTTTTCAGTTTAGGGTTTATGGTTTATAATATTTTAGTAAATACTTTTAATAAACACTAGGGTTTAGGTTTTAGGGATGATTTAGTAAATACTTTTAAAAAAAGTTTAGAAAAAGTTCCAAAACGCTTATTAAAATGTTATATAACTCTTAGGGCTTAGGGCTTATGTTTATGGTTTATAAAAATTTAGTAAATGCTTTTATGATTAGGGTTTAGGGCTTAGGATTAGGGTTTGGGGTGTAGGGTGTAAGGTTTAGGGTTTATAACAGTTTTGTAAATGCTATTAATAAGCACTTCAATAAACGTTACAGAACACTTTTTAAAATGTTATAAAATGCTTCAGTTTTAGGTTTAGGGTTTGTGATTTAGTTGTTAAGGCTTAGGGTTTAAGGTTAATAACACTTTATACAATTCTTCTAATAAGCACTTAAATAAAAATTACAAAACACTTTTATAAATGTTATAAAATTCTTTATGGTATACGGTTTAGGGCTCGGGGTTTTGGGCATAGGATTTAGGGTTTATAAAACTTTAGTAAATTCTTTTAATAAACACTTAAATAAATGTTACAAACAAATTTTAACATGTTATAAAATTATTAGGGTTTATGGTTTACGATTTAGGGTTTATAAAACTTTAGTAAAAAAAATTAAAAAACACATAGATAAAAGTTACAAAACAGTCCTTAAAATGTTATAAAATACATAGGGTTGAGGGTTTAGGGATTAGAGTTCATAACACTTTACTAAATTCTTTTAATAAACACTTACATAAAAGTTACAAAACACTTTTTAAAAGGTTATAAAATACTTAGTGTTTAGGGTTTATGGTTGGGGGTTTGAGGTTTAGGGTTTATTATTTAGGGTTTAGGTGTTATAGGTTTATTACACTTTAGTACTAATAAGTTTAGTACTATTAATTATGAGTAATTAAGTTGATATAATTATGAGTAAGTTTAATACTATTCATTATGTATTTATTTTAGTAGTAAGTTTTGGAATGTGTTGATGGAAATTTTAAAATCTTAGTGTTATGAATGATAAATGGTTAAAAGCAATGGGTGTAATCTAATTATAATACATAATTTTGTAATGATTATTGTTCATGAAATTAAGATGATGGTATTAATATTAAAATTACAAATAATATATTAATAAGTATATTGGAATTTACATTTGATATAGAGGTATATATTTTAAAATTATGATAGTTATCTAATAAAATTAAAGAGTATGTTTTAATTGAGTATGTGAGAGAGATAAAAAATTAATTTTATAATTTGAAAATTAGTTGGGAATGTCATTTTTTGAGGTATATTCAACTTAGATTTTACTATGATTCGTGATTGTTTTGGCATAATAATTTTTTGAATTTATTTATTGATAGTATGATCTCGTAGTTCATAATAGTGAGTAACTTTTCATAATTTTGGAAACTAGGGTTGATTAACGGATAATTTCTTATTAGCAAATTTATATGTTAATTTGGCTTAGGCTTAATTTATGTTTCATATATTAGAAAGGAATGATAATAGATGAGGGATCTACTTTTCAGTATGGAATGGACTCTTGTTGGTCATGAAATTGGAAATAAACAAGAAAATGCATATCAGAATTAGCACTTAAGTGATGTATTTAAATTCCATGGTGATATTATGGTTTAGGAAAAGTGTTGCATTGGATGTAAAACTTGATTTTTTATTTTATTTTGTATTTATTACTATAAATTTTAAATGTAAGGATAATGATGTTGTATTCTTATAATGTCATTTCGATTATTTTCCATGATATTATGATGTTATATCCTCCCTCCCTCTCTCTCTCTCTTGCTCCTACTCCCCCTCTCCCTCTCCTAGTATCCCAGTTTCTTCCCCCCTCCATCCCTCTCTCTCCCACTCTTTCTTCTCCTCTCTTCATTTCCCTCTCCCTCTCCCTCTCCTAGGCCCCCTTTCCTGACATAGCTCGATCCTCCTCTTGCGCTCTCTCCCCCTCTCCATCTCCCACCCTGCCTCTCTCTCTCCCTCTCTCTCTCTCTTTCTCTCTCTCTCTCTGTTTGTCTATCTCGCTCTCATTATCTCTCTCTCATTACCTATCTCCATCTCTTTCTCTCTCTCTCTCTCCCTCACCCTCCTCCTCTCCCCATATCTTCTCCTCTCCATGCCCCTCAGCCACTATTCCTCCTTCCCTCCCTCCCTCTCTTTCTCCGTCTCCTTCCCTCCATATCTCTCTCGCTCCCTCCCCCTCTCTCTTACTCCCTCTCTCCCACTCCCTCTGTCCCTCTCATTCTCTCTCCCTCCCTCACTCTCCCCCTCCTACTGCCCTCTCTCTCCCACTATCTCCCTCTTCCTCTCCCTCTCCCTCTCCCCCTCCCCCTCTCTCATCCTATCCTCATCTGCCTTCCTTCCCCTATCCGATTCTCTTCCCTTCACCCTCCCCCTCTCCGGTGCTCTCTCTCGTTATCTCTCCTCCTCCCTCGTTCTCTCTCTCTCTCCCTTCCTCTTTCTTACTCTCTCCACCTCCTCCTCCCAATCCCCCTCTCCTTTTCCACCTCTCCTTTTCCCCCTCTCTCAGCCCACATATCTCTCTCTTCACCCCTCTTCATCGCCCTCTCCCTCACCCTCTACCTCTCCCTATCCTCCTCTATCACCCCCTCTCTCTCTCCTCCTCCTCCTCCTCCACTCTCTCTCTCTCTCTCTCTCTCTCTCTCTCTCTTTCCCTCTCCCCCTTCCCCTCTACCGCTCTCATACCCTTCCGCTCTCACTCCCCCTCCTACTCCCCAACTATCTCCCCTGTCTTTCTATCTCTCTTCTCCTCTCACTCTCTCTGAATCTCCCCCTCTAGCTCTCCCCCTTCTCTCTCTATCCCTCTCTCTCTATCTCTATCTCTCCCTCTCCTCTCTCTCTCTACCTCTCCCTCTCCGCCTCCCCCTCTCCCTCTCTCCGCCCCTCTCATTCTCACTCCCATTCTCCCTCTCCACCTCTCTCTCCCCCATTATCTCTTTCCCTTTCTCTCTTTCACCTCATCTATCCCACCTTTCCCCTATCTCTCTCTAATTCTCTCTCTTCACCTACCTTACACCTCTTTCTCTCCCTCTATCTCTCTTTTCCCCACCTTCTCTCTCACTCCATAACTCCCTCTCTCTCACACTCTCCCCCTCTCTTCTCCCCCCCCCTCTCCCTCTCTCTCTATCTCTCTCCCACTCCCTCTCTCTTTGTCCCTCTCACTCACTCCCTATCTCTCACTCTTCCTGTCTCCCTCTCTCTCTCCCTCTCCTCCCTCACTCCCCCTCCCTCTCTTACCTCCCCCTCCCTCTCTTTCCCTTCATCTCCCTTCCTCTCCCTCTCCCTCTCCCTCTCTCCCTCCCTCTACCCCTCTCTCACCATATCCCCTTCCCCCACCCCTGCGCACTCCCACTCACCATATCTCTCTGCCCATCGCATCTTGCCCCATTCCCCCTCTCTATCTCGAACTCCTTATCACTTTATCTCTCCTCCTCTCCCTACCACCTCCCCAGCTCTCCCTCCCTCTCCCTCTCTTTCTCCCTCTCTGTCCTCCCCCTTTCCCACTCTCTTCTCCTTCCCAACGCCCTCACCCTCTCCCTTTCCCACTCTCTCTACACTGATCTCTTCCCCCTCCCCACCTATCTCTATGCCCCTATGATCTCTCTCTCTCACACTCTCTCTCCCTCCCCATCTCCTTCCCCACTCTCTCGACCCCACTCCCTCCCCCTCTCTTCTTACTCTTTCTCCCTCCTTCCCTCTCTCTCTCTCTCACTCTCTCCCTATCTCTACGTCTCTCCCTCCCCCTCCTACTCTCTCTGTCTCCCCCCCACCACCCTCCTACCCTCTCTATTTCCCCCCCACCACCATCCTACCCTCTCCTCCTCTGCCTGTACCCTCTCTTTCCTCCTCTCTCTCTCTCACTCTCCCTCCTTCTCCCTCTCCCTCTCTCCCCCCACTCTCTACCTCCCTCTACTCGCCTCCCGCTCTCTTCCCCTCCCCCTTCCTCTCTCCCACTCTCTCTACCAATCCCCCTCTCCCTCTCCCTCTCCCTCTCTTTCTCTCCCTATCTTTGTCTCTCTCTTCCTCTCCCCTTGCCCCTCTCTCAGGCTCTCCCTCTCCCTCTCCCCCTCTCTCCCCACACCTATCTCTCTCTCTTCCCCATATCCCCTCGGTCCCCCACTTTCCACTTCCCATTCTCCCCCCCTCATTCTCCCCGTATCTCTATCTCACTCCCTCCCTCTCTCACCCCCTCTACATCTTCCTCTCTTCTTTCTCCCTCTCCCTTATTTCCTCTCTCTCCCTCTCTCCCTTTCCCTCTCCCTCTTCCTTCGTCTCTCTCTCTCTGTCCGCCACTCCCTTACTCCTCCCTCCCTCCTCTGTCCCAATATCCATGGACCCCTCCCTCTCCCTCCCCCTCTCCCCCTCCCCCTCTCACACCCTCTCCTCCTCTCCCTCCTCCTCCCCCTCTACCTCCATGTCCCTCTCTCTCTCTCTGTCACTCTCTCCCTCTCCCCCTCTCCCAATATCTTCCCCATCCGCATCCTCGTATCCCAATATCTCTCCCCCTCTCCCTCTCTTCCTCCCTGACTCTCTCCCTCTCCCACTCTCACTCCATCTCCTCCTCTTCCTCTCCCCATCTCTCCCCCCACCTATCTCTCTCTCTTTCACTCTCCCTACCCCTCTACCCTACTCCCTCTCCCTCTCTTACTCTCTCCCCCACATATATATATCTCTCCCCCCACACACACATATATATATATATATATATCTCCCCCACTCCATCACCCTATCCTTCTCTCTCCCAAACCTCTCTCTTCCTCTTCCCCCCCCCACCTCCTCTTCTCCCCACACTCTCTCTCTCTCTCCCACCCACTCCCTCTCCCTCTCCTCCTCTCTCTCA
>APFE031552286.1:60499-115799 GCA_000404065.3 Pinus taeda | reverse complement strand
CCGTGGTATTGTTTTATATTATTATTATTATTGAGCCCCATGATCCATGATTTGAGGAAGAGCTTGCCTATATAAAGCAAAGGAGATCATTTGGCTTGGGCATGCTTTTGGGTTGAATATCTTAAGATCTGAAATATTGGGTTAATGTTTCAAAAGCTCGATCTATATGAAAGAGAAGTGGAAAGCGAATCTGTGAAGGGTGATCTCTCGAGCGCTGCAACTACGGAAGTGCGGAGGCGCCACAGAAGGCGCAATGCGAAGACGCCACAGAAGGCGCAGTGTGGAGATGCCACAAAGGCGCCATAGAAGGCGCAGTGCGGAGACACCAAAGAGGCGCCACAGAAGGTGCAGTGCGGAGACGCCACAGAAGGTGCAGTGCGGAGGCGCCACAGAAGGCGGAGTGTGGAGGCGCCACAGGAGACGCCACAGAGGTGCCACCGAAGTCGCAGTGTGGAGGCACCATAGAAGGTGCAGCTGCGGAGGTGCGCGGCGCCACAGAAGGTGAAGTGCGTAGCGACGCAGGCCAGAGAAAAGGAAATTGCGTATCTATCTTAAGATCTTTTGTTGACTATTTTTTTGTTGATAAGGTGTTCTGGGTTTAGTTTACTGTTATTGTGGATATGGTTATCTGGGTGACTTACTGGTACTTGATGATCATTTGATGTTTATGGATCCAGTTTGAAAATTTATGAAAAGTGGTCCTTGAAAGAAAAGAAGTAGGGGGTTGTAGCTCCCTTCCAGGAGAGACTGGAAAACGAGAGAGAGTTGTAGCTCTCTGCAGGTGGCAGCCTGCGTACTGGTAAAGGACTGCACCAGTACAAGACCATTGTAAAAGGAGTTTCTAATTTGAAAGAAGATAGAGACATATTGCAGCAGGTTGTTTTCACCCACATTGGGTTTCCACCTTATATCTGGTGTTCTTTGATGTGACTGTCTGTTTTTCTTGTTCATGCTCATTATTTTATGGTACTGATATGCAAAAATAATTCAAAGTATAAATAAGGAAGATTTGGTAAAAGGACTAGATAATACTAATTCACCCCCCCTCTTAGTATTATTTTCAACAACAACGAATATCAATCTCGGTTATAAAGAATAATGATTGTAATTCGTAATGGAACAACAATGCCAAGTAAACAACAATCATGATTAAGTGTAAACCGTAGATGAATACAGTAATACCCACTTATAAATGTTACAACATGGTTACTCTATAATTGAACAACAATAATATTCTATAAGGAACAACAATGTTATATCAATGGTTAAAGGAATAGCAATGCGTTACAAATTCAGAATGAACAACACAACATTCTTATCACATGGAACAACATTACTCAGTTGAGCATAAACAAAATATAACATAACCGTGATGTAAAATAGTAACACACATTAGATTACCAAACGGAGCTAATAATGAAAACCACACACGAAATAGAAATAATGGTACAGGAGCAAGTGTTCCACCAGGGCTGGGCCCTTAGCCTCCAGGGACACACCTCTTGAGATTACTCCAGAATCAAAGATGGAATGACAACCAGACTTATATTAAAACATCAAACCAGAGTTACAGTGATCGATCTTCAATGAGAGTTGATGATCAAAGTTTTAAATATAAAGGAGAATTACATAAAAATAACAGCAAGTCGTCATCCAAGCTAGCAGTGCTGCCCTTTTTTATAACAGCCAAATGACGATATTAACAATGTAGAAGATCGTTAAGATAGCGATCCCTCAAGATCAAAGGATCCTGAGGAATTTGTCAAGCTGTTAACTTGCGGTTATCTTCTTGTCCTTTTGCGCCGATTGGAGATCTCCTTTTCCTTTTTCCAGCTGTTACACTCCAATTTGGATCGCCTTGTTTGAGCGTTGTTCCCTGCCAATGGGACAACAGTTAACTTGTTCTTGTTCTTTCCTTTGGGATGACAGTCCTCTATTCTCTCCTCTTTCTGCATAGAAAAAGGGTGATTATTAGTTATTTCATATTACAAATAAACCTTCTAGATTTTATCATATTTTTCTACCATATGCTTAGCTCATGATGTGAAAAGGTTGTGAGTTTTGAAGAAAAGATAACAAGGTAAATGAAAATAACATACCTTCTCCAGTGCCCAACACACACCCCTGTTTGCCCTTTTTCATGACCTCATGAAAACATTGTAGTTGACATGCAAGGCAGTGAGGGAGTAGGCTGGAGACGAGATCTCATGAGGAGGTCTACTGCCATGATGTCTAGCTAGGTGTTCAAAAAGATGCCTTGCCTAGCCCTCAAGCATTTCGTATAAGGCTTGGTATCCTGGTGCGGGGTGCCAAATGACCAGACTCTGGAACCTATAACCTAACCAAGATGGCCCTGCCCTCAAAATAAGATCACCATAGAGGCCCAAGCAATTAGCAGCTAACTTAAAGTTCTCGTAATTAAACAGTTCCTTGCGTTGGATATTTGGATTAGAAATTTGATATCGAAATTTAGCAGCGGCAATGGCAAGGCATTTGATGGTAAAGAAGTATTCTATCCCTTGCCGATTGATTGCTGTATGAATGGGTCCTAATGCTTCAATCACGCTTGGAGTCCTCATGAGGTTCCTATGTTTCCTCCATAACTGCATTGGATTTCTAGGCTTAGCTCTTACCCATAAATCTAATCCACTTTCTTGTCTTTGGAAGGCATTATAGGATTTAAGCCATTTTATTTGATTAACTCCAAATGAAATAAATGCCTGCAGTTGAATATCCCCAACGAAAGGGCCAGGGTTTTTCTCTGTTTCTTGATCTAACACAAGGTTGTGTAAATAGAACTCACATAATAATCTATGAACTTTTACCCCATAGTTCTTACAACAATTTATGAAATCATCAATTGTGTTAATTTGTATAGGGGCTCCTGCTTTGACAGCCTTAATTTTTAATTGCAAATATCTTTCCATTAAAAATAAGGCATAATTCTTAGCAGGCGCTCTACATGCTAGGACGTCAATGTATAAAGAGCATAAGGTATCCATTTGTTTGATAACTACGTCAAGCCTCTGAGTTACCTTTGTGACTCTTTCTTCTTCCTTTCACCATCCTTCAAAAGCCTGACTTTCAAACAAATTGACATTCCTTAGTTGCTATTGTAATTCTTCATACTTCTTGTTATTGGGAAATCTAGTGTCCACTTGGAGCTGCTAGTCCCACTAAGATGGGTAGCTATCTTAGAAACAAACAAACTAAAGTTATCCTTGTTTTCCATTATGAGCAGTAGATAGGAGAGAAGCAAAGTACCAACCTCAGTCTTGCGCTTGGTCCCTTGCTTGATTCCTCTCCCTTCTGACAGATCTTTGCCGCTTCCTTCCTTGCTTCAGAGAGCACCTATAGAATCAAAGCAGCATAACACTATCGAAGCACATGGATCTACAATCATAAACAATATAGGAGCAGATATATATTGACCACACAAATGCATATATTATCAAACATACAAGAATGTGGAGGAAAACTTGATTAGATTTATTAATATAAAGAATAGCAAAGAGGATTACAACCTATTGATCTGACCCAGCGTCATCCTCCCAGCATGAAAGCTGTTCTTCACCTCATGAAAAGCATAGATCACCTAACACTATGATGTTTCACCAAGAAACCAACAACACTTCCTTACAAATACAAGATTCCAGCCCCCTGGATCTCTGTGATGAGGGATCCATATATAGATGTTTGCAGGGGGGTGAGTCAACTACTGGGTTTTTGATTAGTGTCCTCTCTCTGATAGTTCTTGGTTCCACTTGGAGATTCATGATATCTTACTCATCCCTGGGTGAATTCAGAGAGGCAAGTGTCATAGGAGAAGTTTTTGGAAGATTCCATGATCCTCCACCTTGCAAACTGTCTCTACCATTTGTCCATCCTCGCTCATCGCACCCTACAGAAGGGATATCCAGTATGTGTTGCACTTTTTGTACTGGGCAGGTGAGATGCATCGTACCCCTAGCACTAAGCAGTCTGTATGGTCCAGTTTTGACCAGTTCTGAGCAGTTTTCTGTGGAGAACTTCTGGGAGAAGATGTAATCAGCTGACCTTGCTCCTTTAGGGTGTGAAGCAACACTTTTAGGGACTTAGAAGCCCTCCATTTGTGGACATTTATGATTGGGGTTGTAGTGCCCAAAAATGTCTATAATAGTTGCCCCCGAAAGCATGAGGTCGTTAACCTTTTGATGTTGGGTGAAATGCTTTATCATGAGGATTTGAAGTTTTTTTGAACTGGAAGGCGACCTGTAATAAGATACAATACAATACATTATCTTCATAATATTTTTCATGATCTAGCTAAGGCGGGCATTCCCATGCTCAGCTTTATAAATTCATTTTCATGTACATAACACAGACAACCGTCTGTGTAGCAGACTGATGATTCAGATAGAGCCATCATCCTTTGATTCGGATGATCATCTGTTCAGCAATGATATACATTGGATGTCTTTATTTCCCTAAATATATCGCAGCCCGGATGGATGAAACTAGATCCAAGGTCTTCAAACTCGTTCAATCTTCGCCCGAAGTACAAGTCGATCCATGTGAAAAATATTCTGGAGTCGAACATGGAAAGACATCGCCTGATTACCAGCCAATGATGTAAGCTGTTAACAGGCACGAGAGGAATCACCGATAATGATGATGACCCTCAAGGTACACTAGTACAATTCACGTGGCGTGAAAATGGGACTTGGCATCGAACGCCATGCAAAATATTTCAGTCAAAGGTCATTGATGTAAACCTATCGCCGGAAGTGAGAAACTTGCCATTGAGGCATGCAAGCTTCAAAGTACTGAAAGGGTTGTTCCTAGGCCGGCTTCTTGGATAATGTGCTAATGTCGACAAGAAGTGACCCGTCGCAGGAGGGCCTTAAGGAATCCCACATCTACGACACGGAACGGAGCAAATGATTTTATGGAGGTGAAAATGATCTGATGATACAAGGTTTAGGGTGGCCGCCATGAAAGAATGGAGCGTGAATGTACTTCAGCAGATGAGACACGGGTGAATACTCTGAGCAACTTCTCTTGAACATACCAGCGACACTAAAATGGATTGGTAGCGTTAACCCCAAAGATGGATGGTGTGATGGACCATTGGCAATCTGACCGGTGAATGGAATAACCCAACCCGACTCAGACATGGAGTGAAAGTGTCATGTTCAAGAGCGACTTGCTACAACAAAGTTTCTTCAAGTTTTCTTCCCAATTTTTCCCCAGTCATTGATGACCAGTACCTCTTTATTTTTATTAAGCTTGAGGAGGATAACATATGCTTGTTCTATAATCTGCTCTTCGGGCGAACTCGTCGCTATGTTTTAATGAGCCTAGTGACAGTGAAATGCGTTCTTATCTATATGACAAGCTTGTCGCTATTGATTTTAATGAGTTTAACGACAATGATAACTCAGTCCTTTTTCAATTTTAGAGAGTCTGAAAAGTGACGGAAAGGAAACTCCAATAATCCTTTTTCATCATATGATCCCTTAAGTCCGAAAAAGTATAAAATAATACAAAAGGGATGAATTTTCGATAGTTTTAACGAGCCGAACAAGACAAGCGCTCGATCTTTTTGTGTAATAATCCCTCAGGTCCAAAAAGATTAAAATCTAGAGGAGGGATAGCACTCTTGGTAGCTTTAACGAGCTCGAGAGGCCAACTACTCGGCAATCTTTTCATACTTTACGAGTTGGGTGAAAAGAGCTTAAAGGAGACTCATTTTTGAGGAAGAGTGATATTTTCGGGTAGCTGCTAATTCCAGGTAAGGTTTGGAATTTTTCAATCACGACAGTGTCACAAGGATGGCTAATAGAATCACTCTTCACAGCTGTTCCTCAAAAGGGTAAACAATCAAATGGAGGCGTATGATTGGCTAAATAGAGTGGAGGTGATGGCAAGAACACGAACAGGGCTCAGAAGCTAATGATAATGCATTTGCAAAGGTTATTTACCAGAGGTTGGTTCATTTTTTAATGAGCTTACACTTTGGGGGAACATTTGCTCATTGCTTAGGTTTAATTTTTAACGAGCTTGAACTTCGCACAAAAACTGCTCGTTCCAGTCGTATAATATGGATGTCTCATCAATATGTTCAATTTTTAAGGAGCTTGCACCATTCGAAACTATGTTCCGCATCCTTTCATTATGCAAGCTAGGAATGACCAATCCTACGAGTTTAAAGGGTTTGAGGATCTACAAACTAAGAAAATAAATGGTCGCTCTTCACTTGCATGAAAAAAGGTTTGCATGCCCCCAGGTATAGTGAAGTAGAGTTTCGAGGTTACCCTTTAATTTGTAGACAAAACATTTGTTCTATTGGGAAAGGCCTACCTTTTCCAGGTTACCCTTCAATTTGCAGACAAAACATTTGTTCTATTGGGAAAGTCCTACCTTCTAATGGAGGTATCTTATCCGGTCTAATCCCATTTTCCTAAATGGATGGGTGTATCAGACTAGTCATATATCCTCCGCGGAAACCTACCCTATACCTGAAGCTTTCCCCGCCGAAGCAGACCAGGGTGCATGCCCCCTGGGTTTCAGTCACGACCCCTGAATTACTCGTGTTATTCAAGTGGATGGACTGGAGATTGATGAGAAATTCCTTGCATGAAAAGACCAGTTAGGGATGGTACTTGACTATTAGCTACGTGTGAGCCAGGGAATGAAAGTTGGTCTACGAGCTGGACCACTCGGCCTTCATGCCGAAAACACATTACTCGAAAGAGTGAGGAGACAATGGCTCCCATGCTATAAATATAGTCACACCGAAGGAGTAGATTATAGTCTAAAGGTCCTTGGACTGCCATTACGTTCAGATACACGGTTTTCCTTCTCAAATTTATAGGCACATTTGGAAGGATCCCTAACGGTCGACTGGTTCCTTTGTCAAAGCCTGTCAGATTTCTCATCTCAGGCAGAAGCGATGGCGAACTAAGCACTTTCCAAGCAGTTAAGGAAAGGATACTCACAGAAGCCCCTTCATCTATGATAGTACTGACCATGACCATTCTATAAGCTTGTATAATGATTCAAAATGGTACATTAGATGGTAGACGGGGTCTACCTAGTAGATTCCAATCGAAGGAAACGATTAGGTTGCTTGGAGGTGGGACCGAATAGACGGATAGATATGACTCTGACGAACTTCCTTCCTGCGGTAAAGGAACGAGTAGATTTCCCCCATGTTCATCGGAGTCTATGTTTACAAAAATAATTTGAACAATGTCGTTCTCATTCTCTTCGGTGACTGTATCATCCGAAGATGGACCTTCTGAAGACAAGGTCGGGTCGACTGCCACCTCAACCTTTTGACTTTTGTCTGGTGTGGAATCAGAGAGTTTATATTCAATGATATATGCTTTGATTGACCACAAGTGCGTGTCAGTTGGATTTTCAACTAGCGATGGACTCGGCAAGAGTTTCTTGTACCCAAGAGGAAGCCGTAGTGGTGAAACAGGACGGTTATCCAAGACTCTTTTAGCTTCATCCAAGAAGGGACAACGGTGGACGACGTGATCGCCTTCACACAGTTTACAAGGAAATTTACATTTCCTTTTCTGTCTAGAGACTTCGCTTTCACTAGTTGACGGTGTACTTCCAACATGAACGTCAGAGGTTAATGACACTGGATTGTGCAAATGAGGAGACCAGTCCCTTAAGATCTGAGGGATGCAAGGACAATCTTGATGATAGTGGTCTCCTTGGCAAATGACACATGGAGATTTAGGCTTGGATGGTGCAGTGTGTGGATTTTAGCTAGATGATGCATGGTTGCCCCTTTTTGCCTTTGGCTCCTTCTTCTTCTCTTTCTTCTTCCCTTTCTTCTTCTTCTCAGTTACTTGGTCTTTAGCTTCATCAACTTTACCAAGCAAAGAGGAAGGACGGGAGGGAGAAATGAAAGAAGCAAAAGGTTGGGGGGTAACTCTAGTATCATCTAGTTGCTGACTTGATTGCTCAGGAACCGTTTTGAACGACAAAGGTCGAGAAGAGCCATATTGGAAAGCCGATTGTTAGTCCTGGGAGGGACAGTGTGGCCATATGAGGTGAACCACATCTCCCCAAGAGGAGAAAGGACTAGGATTTCCCCCAAGGGGACATCCTTGGTTGGTGGACTTCATTTTTCTCAACCTAAGACCAACGAGGGAACAATGACGTTATTCCGATTAAAATAAATTTTAGATGCTTTGACACAACTTGCTTTTTCAATTTTTAAGAGTTGAGAAAAAGCAAAAGATGACTCTAGTCGCCTTCGATTTTTAATGAGCCTAAAGTGACAAGTGCTTAGATGGACCTTTTCCTTTAAGGAATCTGAAAAGGAATGAAAGAGACTACTCTGGAAATCTAGACAGAGGGATTACCAAGCCAAACGCAAAACTGCAGAATACTTTTTACGGTACGACAGTCAATCTTCCCGAATGCTGTATTCAGTGCATTATGATCGATAGGGTGGCAGACACGGCTTCCTATGGATAAAGGATATAACCTATTGTGGTCTCCCAATATATACTCGACGGTACGTAGGAGCACAAGTCCGTATTGGCACTTGTCGTCTCAAAGAGGAGGAATCACCCAACCTACGATGAAAGCGATAGTTACTAGGCTTTACGACGTCAAAATACATCTCTAGCCTAGACTTCTAAATGTCGTGCGTTAGGTTCCAAAGCGTTTTTATGTTCATTGAATTTATTTTATAGTTGATCTTTCTTAAGAAGTTTTCCTTTCAGGTTCACCACGTTATGTAGATATACAATTCCTAAAGTGCAATCTATGATGATAAACAATCGTTTAATCTTATTTTTGCAATGAAATCCTAGCTACTAAGGAAAGAGAAATGAGATTCTTTTCAACATAGAGCAGAGAGCACACACTAGATGCACTGTCCTAAACCAAAAATCAACAAGCAGTCTAAATTAAAATGCACGTGCATGTATTTGTTTTCGCTTTCTTAATGTGTGAATGACAAAAATAATGCGAAGTACAAATCTGAATCATTTCAAGCGACAATACTAACGATTTTCTTTTCAAAAAAGAAAGGAAGATAATGACGACACTTTGTGATTTTTGAATTGAAAACTGCTTTCGACACTTGAAAAACTAATAATTCAAATCAAATACAAGAGTAACAGTGTAATCGACCATCAAGAACAATAGGATTTTTTTTCTTTTACTGAAAACGACACTTGTGACACTTTCAAATCAAAAGACGACAACTTGATTACGTTACGTCTTTGTAAAGGAGAATTGTAAATGGTGAACAATACATAAAAAAAATTTACAATTCTTTGTACTATGGAGGTTGAATCATGCAAAGGAAGGGAGTTTCCACAGAGGTATAGTGATCACAGACAACAAAACTCCTGAATAGAGCTGAAGGGAGTGAACAAGAAAAACCAAAATCTTGAAGCAATAGAGGTCTTATCTGATCATCGCACCTATAACACGGGGAAAGTGCAATGCATCTCACTCACTGCACACGGGAGG
Source organism: Pinus taeda (assembly GCA_000404065.3). Lineage (NCBI taxonomy): Eukaryota > Viridiplantae > Streptophyta > Pinopsida > Pinales > Pinaceae > Pinus > Pinus taeda. Next base: position 106,307 of record APFE031552286.1, on the reverse strand, counting down.
TGCGATGCATCTAGATTCCCAAGAAGAGAAGGTGCGATGGTTCAGGGACGAGACTTCAACTTGGTTCTGGGTCATAGTTTGCAGCTTAGTTCAGGGATTTAGGCCGAGAAAATGATATTCAGTAAATGCAAAGCATAGGGGCTGATCTAATGAGGCTACTTGAGCCACCACCAGGGAAATTAGGATGTTTGCAAATTAATTGCTCAGTTTATAAACAAAACCCGGAGATAGACTGAAGCAACATTGATCTACTTTGCACTTGCATAGCAAATGCAGTTCGAAGGCTAGCTGGCTTGACTTTAGGCTCCGTCTGTAAGTTTATAAAGCAAACATAGACAAGCAAACAAACCACTCGCTCCCCAGTGGAGTCGCCATTTTGTTAGCGGGAAATCTAGTGTCTATGCAGAGCTGCTAGTCCCACTAAGACGGGTAGCTATCTTAGAAACAAACAGATTAAAGTTACTTTCGATTTCCTTTACGAGAAGTAGAAAGAAGAGGAGCAAAGAATACCAACCTCGATCTTTCGCTTGGTTCTCTGCTTGTTCCTTCTCCCCTTTGACAGAAGTTTGCCACTCCTCCCTTGGCCACTCCGCTTCAAGGAGTACCTGTAAAGTCAAAGCAACATAATACCTTCAAAGTGCAGAGATCTACAATTGTAAACAATATAGGACCAGATATATATTGACCACACAGATGCATATATTAGCAAACATACAAGAATGTGGAGGAAAACTTGAATAGCTTTATTGATATAGAGATTAGAAGAGAGGATTACAACCCATTGATCTGACCCAGCGTCATCCTCCCAGCATGAAAGCCCTTCTTCACCTCATGAAGAGCTTAGATCACCCAACACTATGATATTCCACCAGGAAACCAACAACACTTCCTTACAAGATACAAGATTCTAGCCTCTGGATCTCTGGGAGATGGATCCATATATAGATGATTGTAGGGGGGTGAGTCAGCTTCTGGGATTTTGATTGGTGTCCTCTCTCTGATAGTTCTTGATTCCACTTGGAGATTGATGACCTCTTACTCATCCTTGGGCGAATTCAGAGAGGTAAGTGTCATAGGAGAAGTTTCTGGAGGATTCCATGATCATCCACCTTGCAAACTGTCTCTGCCATTTGTCTACTCTCGCCCATCGCACCCTACAAAAGGGCTTTTTAGTATGCATCACACCCTCTACACTGAGCAGTCTGTATGGTCCAGTTTTGACTAGTTCTGAGCAGTTTTTTGTGGAGAACTTCTGGGAGATGATGTAATCAACTGACCTTGTTCCTTTAGGGCATGAAACAACACTTTTATGGACTCAGAAGCCCTTGGTTTACGGACATATGTGATTGGGGTTGCAGTGCTCAAATATGTCTATAACATGCCCTTTTAAAATATGTTTGTTTCACCCTACAAACACTATATCTTCAAAATACATGAGGAATAAAAACTTTTCTCCTCCAATGGAGCTTCCAAATAAGCACACTAAAGAAGGATTTGAGATATACTTATTAAGGAAAATGGTTGAAGCGTAGACTTTATATCTCGAGGAGGACCCAACTACTCCCCAACAACAATGCCTATTTTTTTATAGAAAAAATCCAGTACCTAGTGTAAATCTTCATTAGGTAACCTAGACAATGTGCAATACACATGAGTGTTACCATTGTCACCTTAGAAGCTACTCCACTCCGTTTAGTTAAGGGCACAATCCAACACAAGGGAGGCTCTCTTGGTAGGACATAGGGATCATATAACCCAAGGATATTAAGATAAATGCCCCCTAAGGATCCTATAACAAAAATCCACTGGATAAGGGTATGACAAGCTAGGGTTTTCAGTGGATGAAGGAGCAAGTTCAAGGTTTTGGTCTAAAGTAAAATGCAAGGGTGATAAAAACTAGGGTTTTAGACCATCAAATTATAGTAAAAAAATAGTTTATAACAATAGCAATTTTAGCTGTTAAATTTCTATGAACATTATATGAGATGAAGGCTACGTTTAAAAGTAAATTAAGGAAAAAATTACAACAAATTTTCATAGTTATTAAGGCATGTAACAACAAATAAAGTTTGACATTAGCTCTAGAAAATACTTGAAAAATACATGAAAAACTTTAAATTAGATTCTCTAATGCACTTTTAAACAAGACCTAACCCTATGACATACATCAATAAGTTATTAAATGCCTAAAACACAAAGTTTTGCTATGATTTAGCCCTAATTTACCAAGGAAAAAAAATGTTTTTTGGGTTTTAAAAGAAAGCCACTAGTGAGATAAACTAGTCCCTTCTCAATCTAGGGAAGATTGATTCTAAGATACAAACTATTTAGGGGTTCTTTGTAGTGATTCTAAATCCAAACAAAACTAGGGAAAATAAATTAAATTACCCTAACGTTTTCAATTTAGGTTCTCAATTTTCTAGATGAATGAGGGAAAGAAAAACCTATCCCTCTTCCCCAAATACTTAGAGGAAGGGCCTAACTCAACAAGGGATAATGAAGAAACTATCAAATAAAATAACTTAGCACAAGAACATACATCCCATGGAACATAAAACCAAGATAAAACAAATAAACTAAATAAACTAACTTACTTCATCATGAAACATCCAAGATCCACCATAAGCATCCATGAAAAGAGATCATATAACATCACATCATCCACCCAAGAAAGTCCCTCAAATAGGTATCCATTGCACACTCAAGAGAAATATCATTAATGAAGAGTTGTAATAATCCAAGTGTGACAATGAACTAAAGAAAAAAACTACTCCACCAAGTTGATTTCCCTTAATTTAGACTAAAATGCCCTAAAAGTTATAAAATCCATGATACAAGATAGATAGGTCATAATATGACCCCCAAACATAGCCAAATCAATGAAATAGTATGAAATAAGCCTCAAATAACCCACACATGTGAGTTTATTGTCCTCCAAGGATGCTGTCATCATCCAAATTGCATATCTCTCGATAAAAAGATGCAAGGAATAACTCGAGGGATGTATCTTATTCCATAAGTCATGGATCTCTATCCAAATGATGTGGCACATCACCAACATAGCTCTCCAAAGCCTATATCATCCCACAAAAGGTTCATGTCATCATCAAATGAGGCACTAGGATGACATAATCAAACTAGGGCATGGCATCATCAAGGTAGGTGGTGTGTTTACCCCTCCTAAGGGATTTAAAGTGCTCAACATCGTTAATCACCATAAAGAGAAGTGTAACATTTTTCAAGAAGCTACAATGCTAGATTGGGGTGTCTTGTCATCTCAGGGGGTGCACCACCTCTCAAGCCAAGTTCCTAGCATCAAAGTTCAATGTCCAAAGTCCTTGGGCTGGTGGAGAGTAATGTAATTAGTTCCAAGTCCTCATCATGGCCAACACGCCTCAAAGGGGTTCCAATGCCCTCCATCAAGTGTCCTATGTCATTGTAGAATGTAGCTGGACACACTCTACAAAGTGTTGAATAAGAATCACCTATCCCTCAGGCGATCTTGGTTTCACTTGCAAGAATCACCTAACAAGTGCTCAAGGAATAAAGTGAGATCAACATCATGGGTACAAGAACCATAAAGCATCAAGGTGGACCATATTTAATGTTAAAACTATCAAAGTACTCCACATAAAAATCATCTTTAAATGTAATACTATATTATGATTGTGCTCAAGATTGCTCACTTAGGCATGAGAGGGTTATCATATGACCTTATTAAGCATTTCCAACCTAAGGAGAGGCACAATTCCTAGGCTAGCCTTTTCAAATGATAGGTGTTGTGGATTTGGGTTTACTTCATGAAAGGTGTCATATTCTTATAATAGGTTATGCAAACCATTTTCCATGAGCACCTTCATAGAGGGAGAACTTACTTGATTGGGTTACCTTCCCTCGCCTTTGTTTTTACAAGCCTCCACATTTTCCTTTTTCTTCAGTTGATATGGCTTGTTTAACAAGATTTATTGATTGATCAAGTAACAATTATGACACCCCCTAATATGGGTAGTTTATCACTTCATAGGAGTTAGGATTTTTATTGAGAGTTCCTTTTACTTTGATAGGCATGATATGCATGAATACTCTTAGGGATGAGTGGCTAATAAAAGAGGGTAGATCTCAAGCTACAATTTAATTTTGCTTGCTATACGTCACTTTATATTATTTTGCATTTAGACATTTGGCTCATGTGTTTTCAATTCTTACAATTGCATCAACCTTGGGTATATTCAATCCCTTGTTCTCATAAGACAAGGCCAACAAGGAACCAATATGAGAAATTGAAAAAAACTAATCAAAAGATGGGATAAAAGACATGGGGTATGAAGATAAGTGTTAAATGTGAAATAACACATAGCGCTACCATCATCATAGCCTCCTATTTGTGCCCCTCCTAGACAACAAACGGAAGAAAGAAAATCCTGAGGAAGGTCACACTAGATTAGGAGGAAATGATAATCACCAAGGTAAAGCAAGGGAACAAGTACACAACTAATGGTTGTTGATAATATAATTTTAACCTATGATCCATACTAGAATGCCTCAAACATTAAATGAAAGCACTTAAATGCAAAAACGGTTAAAGCACTTCATAATGGATAACCCACCTTCATTGGATTAGTAGGCTAGGTCGATGAATACATTGATTGCAAAATAGATGATAAGCATCTTATATTGGCTATTTGTGGATTACGGTAGGGATATTGGCTGGCAAGCTGCAAATTAGGAGAAAAAAATTCCCCTAGGGTAACCCATGTATATGGATGGGCAATGTGGCTTATGTAGAAGAGGCTTGGAAAGACCTACAAAGTATCAAAGAAGGATAACACTAGAGGCTACAAAGTGTGGGATCATTTGAAGGGTATGTGGCAAACATGAAGAATTCTCTTAGAATTTCTTTAGATGTTTTATTGGAAGGAAGCAACTTCATGTTGTGGTTAGAATCATGGGAAGAATTCAAAGATACCACTCTCCTCAATGGAGTTGTCCTTTATTTGAAATAATGGAAGGTGAAAGTTGATGAGGGGTGAATTTGCAAGGTATCCAAATAAAAATGTTGTTTCTAACAAGTCTGAAGAAAAGGACCTTCTTCCAAAGTTGGTTGCTTATTTTATTTTCGAAACATAGTTTTTTCTTTGTTTTTGAGATGTAATTTCATTCTGTAACTCTGAGGAAGAGGACTTTATTGTAGTTATATTTTTGGTTTTGTTTATGAGATGCCATTTCCTTTGATTGAAATAATATGAATGCTATAATGCTTTGATGTTGGAGAAATATATTTTAATTCAAGATGATTTATTAAAAATTAGATTTTACTTGACATGGAATGTTGAGAAAGAACACACTCTATCTGATGTAAATTCCTTGAAGCCTCTCATTTCTAGAATAGAGGGGTTCTTCCTTGTGGTGGATTTTTCATGTTGAGAGTTGAGATGGCTAACCATACCATTAAGAGCTATGTGGGAAACTTTTAAATCAATATTTATCATAACCCCTCTTTGAATTTATGCTTCTCTTATGTGCATTTATTATCCAAAATTAAGAGTAAGCATCCTTGTTACACACCTCTAGAGGATGGAAGAAATAAAGTGAGTGTTACAATGGAATATTTTTTTCCTAAACTAGACATATAAATATTTATTAAAAAATATCATGAAATGGGGTATAAGCCTTATTAATGACTATTTTTAAAAAATAGTATTAATTATTTATAAATATATTTATTATTTTAATTATATATGAAAAATTAATTTAAAGATGAAATTTAGCCTTTATTATTTTTTTAAAACTATTTGTTTTTTACGTTATAGCTTAAGATGAGAGTGACTTTCTCCTTCCTTGTATCAATTATGATCTTTAAAAACATTAACAATGAAATTGCATTTAGAGAAGGGTGCAGTTTCAATACTTATATTGCTTTATTTTGACACTCTTTATACATTATTCTTTAGTTAGATGGTTGTAGAAGATGTTTTGGATTCACCACCCCTTTGATTAGCTTATTAGTTATGATTGATTATGCTATATTTGTATGATCATGTTACTTATGGATGAATGAAACTCTATATATTAATTTTATGTTATGAACTTTGTTCTTTAAAAATGATAAGAAATTAATAATTCCGTCCATTATTTATATATATATTATATATATATATATATATATATTATATTATATATTAATAATGAATACAATGTATAAGATAAAATTTGATGATCTTAAGATTAGGTCTCCTTAGTGTGTATGTGTGTGATAAATGGTACAATTATATCGGTACATTGAAAGGTTCTAGCCAACATAACAATATAGCAATAGAAATGTAATAAATCAATATATAGGGCTTAATAAGGGTTTTATGGTTAACTTGGGGCACATATAGGGCTTAACATGCCCCTCCATTCAAATAAGTGTTGTCCACAACACATGACTAATTGCGGGTGTTTCTACATGTTTTCTCATGTTGCTTCTTCCACTTGCAAGTTTTTCAATTGGATGAGGTACTTAGCGATTGCTCAATTTCTTAGCTTCTTAATCCTTGTTTCTAGTTTTTTTTTTTACTCTAGAATGATTTTGCACTCTTCATTAATCTTTAATAAAATAACTTGGACTAATATCTTTCCATTGATTACCACCTTCTTTAATAAAGAAACATGGAAGACTGAATGTGCATGTGAAGATGGAGGCAATTCCAATTTGTAAGCCATACTTCAAATCCTTTGTAACACCTTATAGGGGCCTAATGCAATGGTGCTAATTTATTTTCCTTCTTTTGTTGTTGGAGGGACATCTATTTATATTATTCAGTAGTCTCACAAATGCCAAGTCCCTCACTTCAAATTCCCTTTTAGTGCGAAGTTGATCTACTTATTGTTTCATCCTATTTTGTGCTATAACTAAGTTGTCATTCACTAGCTTTGGGCTCTAGAAATGCCATATTTTGATACCATATCTTACCTACTTCTAACCCCTCTCTTCTTACTTAGACTTTGTCCTAATCCATTATTGTCCGGGATTTATACTTAACGTGTTTCCATTACATTTTTTTATTCTTTTACTTGGATTTATGACTATAAATTAGAAAAATATAATATTTACATTTATCTTTGTGTTAATCCACATAGATGATGTGTTAGACAAGTTGTCATCTAAGTTGTGATGTGGGAACGGGGAGTATATTGGTTTCGATTGCTGCAACACTTCTATTCAATAACTGTGACACAAACACATAATTGTTGCAACACTCCTGTACAGTTGCAACAATGTAGACACATAGTTACTGCAACATTCCTGTACAGTTGTTGCAACATAGTCACATATTTGATGCATCATAGAAGTTGCAACACCCATGTACAATTTCTACAACACCGTTTCCAACAACACAATCACATAGTTGCTGCACCACAGAAGCTACAACACCCACGCAAAAGTTGCAACCCTGGAATTGTGAGCCAATGATGGAACCTTGAGCCATTGGAATAGTGATCCAACATTAGAATTGTGAGTCATAGGAACCTTGATCTGTTTGAACCGTGAGACATGTTGTTACATATTTTTTAGTTTGAGTGGCCAACATCTTGGAATTATTGGGAAAATGATCTTGGAGTTATTTATTAATTGATAATTGTTAGCAAAAGATATTGGAGTTATTTATTAATTTCTAATTGTTGGCAAATAGTATAGAAACCATTCATTATTTAAGAAATTGTTGTAACCACTATGATTTATTAAATCTACAAGTAGGTTTATTTAGAAATGTGTAATTTCTAGTTTGCATTAAATTTATGTATAAAAGAGAGAACTTTGTCCATTGTTTGGGAAGGAACATTAAAGCAATGTTTGAATCATAATGGAAGAATTTATAATTAATGAGATTTTACTTTTAATTGCAGTTTTATAAATTACTTAATGTGTGGTATCATTAATTAATTAATTAAATTTATTTCCATTGCATATTTCTAATAGATTGATTATTTTAATTGACTTAATTAATTTCATTAATTTATGTCACCAATGTATTTATTTCCATTGCATATTTCTAATAGATTGATTATTTTAATTGACTTAATTAATTTCATTAATTTATGTCACCAATGTAGTGAGTGTTGATAATAAATAATATTAGCACTATTCTATGGAGGCAGGGCCCACTCTAATAAAATAGATAGTTGTGTAGTTTAGATAGTTTCTTTGATTTCTCATTGCATAATTTAATAATGATATTCACATAGGGTTTCTTTTATTTATTTATGTAACTTAGAGTTTCTTATTATATGATTCAATTGTTCATGCAATTAGATTACTCATGTGGGATTGTGTTTATTTATTTATGCAATTGATTATCAATTTATTTCTAATGCTTGCATTTCATATAGGGTTGCATTCCTTTATGTTTTTCGAATCAATGACCTTAAACACAATTATTGCATTTGTTAGGCTGAGTAAAAATAGTAAACATCTTGGCAAGGATAATATGATGATCTTTGTAATTGGTTGCGAGCAGGAGTCGATACAAGCCACCCATTCCTTTTTGAAAGTGTGTTTCTTTTGTTTCTAGCACATGTCTTTGTTGAATTAGGGGGGCCTAAACTAGGTTAAGAGTTATTCGTGCCAATGAACAAAACCCTAACTGTTGGCCCTTTCGACAACAACCTGCATAGCGCAGGCTACAGTCTCACCTGAAGCAATATTGGGGGTTGCTAGAACCAAGTTTCTGCATCCAGAGACCATGTGATGTGTAATCTGAAGCCCTTGTAGCTCAGATCTACCTTCACGCAGATATGTATCTTCCTATGGTTCACTACTTCAACTCTATCCAAATGGCTTCCATACCTTCACGAAGGTCTACGATCATGATTTTCATACCTAAAAGGAGTATACTTACAACTTTTTCTTAGTAAATAATAAACCTAGACTTGCCTTCGTACAAATTTACTTGCTTCGAACAGTTATCATAACATATTTAGCTACTACCTTCGAGAAAATATATTACTTATTTCATGCATAGATATTAAAGGTTCAACATATTCGTGTAGAGGATACTCTTTACTTCATAGAAAACAGATCATTAAGAAACAATGGATAAACTTAAACATAATTAAGAACAAGGCACAGATGCAAGAGATTCAGTCTAAAATCAGTCTTCATTAGATTCAACGTTCAAATTACAAACTCTTCCACCTTGCGCACCCAACTGCAGGGGCCCGCACACTCAGCTGCGTACTTGCCAAGGTCTCCACGCACTCAGCTGCAGGAGCCTTCCCCTTTCGCCTAAGTACATGAAATAGAGCTTTCCTGCCTTAGCACTTTCCCTTATAGTTGTTCTTCACCAAAATTTCATATCTAGACTCGCTATGACTCAAATATTTATAGCCTTCCTAATACAATACCATGGCCCACGCCTATGGGTGAATCTCAAAGCCATCCTATCACCTACCCATACAAGGGGCTAAAGCCCCTTTGACTCCTACTTAGTTGCGCACTCCGCTTTCACATTTCGTGGAGACTTTACATTCTTTACAAAATTCTACTCAAAAATTGATTAAACTAACCCAGAATTGACCCTAGGGACCCTATCCCAATAGGACCTCAACACAAATATGTTGACTCACCCTCGAGTCACTTAGTTGGCTTCTCGACTTTGTGGCGGAGCTCACTAAACTACTTCTTCAATGCATTTAGCTCCGTGATACTTTGTACTGCAGCCTTCTTCACCTCTTCGACTAGATTTTCTATAGTTGGTCCATCTACCGCAAGTTGCATGGTCCTATGAGTCTGTTGCAGAGATTTCAACTTCTCCTAAATGGTCTGAGAAATCTGGCTAGCCTCTTTTGTCTAAGGTTGAAGCTGAGCCTTTAAGACTAATTCTTTTTGTTGCGATTCCTGTACGTGTGCTTGTATTAGCTTCCCTTCTTGTAGGCACACAAAGCACTAGACAGGCACTAATGTGCACAAAGTGGCTTTGATCTCATCATATTTCTGCTCAGCCTCTCTAATTTCTATGCTCAACCTCTGTAGGTTTGGTTCCTCTTACAAAGTGTCCCATAATTCCATGGCATGGTTAAAAGGCAAGTCACATCCTTTAATTTCAAAATCCAGAGAATTCATATGCTCCTTAATGGCTACATCATGCTGCTTCCTGACCTCTGGCAGAGTAGTCGGTTGTAGCTTTAACTGTAATTCTGTTATCTTCATCTAGAAGTCAAACGTGACTCTGCCTATCTCATATTTTACTTCATGGGTTGCAGAAGTTAATTTCCTAATCTTCGCTGTAGCTGCAATGTCTTCTGGAATATATAACTTCAGGACTGAATTGCACACATGTGTTATTTTGGTTTCCAGGGTTTGACTTTGTGCTTCCAGCATTTCCTTTTCTTTCAGAGCCTGACCCTTCTCAAAAAATATTTGTACATTGTTTACCTTAAATTCGTTGATTACAGCAAGTGCGCGCTGCTCTCTGATTCTAAGCTCGTCCGAGACCCCCTCATGCAACGCATGGAGAGTCTGAAGTGGCAATTTGGCTAAGTTCACTCCTATGTGTCTTCCTCTATTTCCGCATCAACTGATCCTTCGAGTAAGGAGATGACTTTGAGGTCTAGAGTCCTTTCCATATCTAATACTTTCTCACTCCCTTGTGTGAGGCTCCTTTGCACCTCGTTCGCTTGCCCTACACTCGATTGAAGCTTTCCTGTTTGGATTTGCAGCTTGTTATCACTTAAGAAGCAATTTCTAAATTTTTCGCATCAAGTTTGATTGTGAGGATCACATGTTAGCCCGAGTTCAGTGTTTCCATGTTTACTTTAGTATCTAAGTCTTAGTGTCTTAGGAGTCTTGGTAGGATGGTTAAATAAAGGTTAAATAGTCCCTTCTCATTCATCATTGGTCCCATAACTTATATACATTCTTTGTATTAAGCTTGTTGCAAAGGTTCTTATGTGTTACGAAATGCTTTAGGTGTTTTTGTAGCGCATAACCCAGATTTTACACTGGCTGCGCTACGAAATCAGAGATTTGTGCAATCCATAGCAAATCTTTCATAGCTGTCATATCTGTCAATTTTAGTTATGGTTACATCATCCACTGTCAGCTTATACACTTCGCCTATCATGTCCAATCGCTTATCTTCATCATTAGATTCGTTAGGTACCTTGGTACGCTCAGATTGCAAGTTTCAAGAAGAGCCAGGTATTCACAGTCATAATTATGATTATATTCATTGCATGAGGAATAATCAACAAATGTTAAATTTGAATTCCTCAAACATCAAGTGAGGCATTGATCAAAGGTTGAGATAGTTCCAGTCTATCAAGTTTTCATTACGCTGAAGTCTCATGGAAGGGTCTACAGAAAGAAAAGAGCACAGGTCAAGTAGATGTTTGACGAGTGAACCTGAAGGTTTAGACATTATCTTGAAGAACAGGGAAGTGGAACGTGCATTCAAGCAGGTTGGATGTTGGAATTTTTGCGAAAAACTACAGGGAGGTCATGCACAAATCACCAAGGAGTTTGCCTTGATTTTCACAGGACTGAATTCAAAACTTGGTGTGCTTGAATTGCAAATTTCACCAAAGGTAATCTCCATAGTCACTGAGATTCCAAGAGGACAAGAAAAATGGATTAAAAAGTTTAAATTTTATATGACCCCCTGCAAATAATTTCTGAAAGCTGGAGTTCATTGACTCAGATTTAAACAAGTCTGTGCCTAGAAATTATGTCAAGGACTCATATGCCAATTTGCTTACCTGCATACAGAGGTACCTTGCCTGTGAAGGGAGATATAATAAGGTGTATTCATATCATTTCAAGCTTTTGCTACATTTCACAGGAAATACATCTCTTGATTTACCTTTCTACTTATTTCATAGCTTAAGCAAGATGTGTGACAAGGTGCAACTAAGGAAAGAAGCCTATGAGACCTCATTGTTTCACCACGGCTTAGTTAAGTTGATTTTTCTGCATGAACTCCAGAGAGTAGGTAGGGATTGGCCCACATTCATGTTTATGTCTGGCTTTAAAAATGAAACGGGTCTTAGCCCCCAAGTTGTGAAAGCTTCTTCACCAACAACTGATCATAGTACAGAAACAAGATCCAAGAGATTCACAAAATTGAAAGCTAGGAAACAAGTAAGGGAGCCTGCCAGATCAATGGTTATCCAAGACACACCCCAATAGTCCCTAAAAGAGAAACTCAGATCAAAGAAGGTAGAAGTGAATCATCTACAGGAGAAGTAGTCCAGAGAAGAATGACCAGGAGTCAATTAGCTAAGGAAAAAGGCAAGAAGGTGGTTGTTGAAGAAAGCGCTGTTTCAAAGGGAAGATTGAATGACTTACTGCAAGCCATTGACATTGAAGAATATCCCTTAGTTCAAGCAGATTTGATAGAATCAAGTAAAAACAAGACTAAAAGAATCAAAGCCTCGAAAAAGCTCAAGTTTTATGATCAGGTTGCTCAATTTGTTTTTAAGCCAAGAAGACCCATGACGAGGAATTTCAGACAGATGCAAGAGATGCTGCCAGAAGCAGGTGAAACAGAGGAGATTGTAAAAGCTCATGACAGACCCGTGACTTCATTAGAAACATCATCACAGCTGCATAAAGAAGATAGAGGAAAGGCAATCATCCTGCTAGAGGAATATAGTGTTGAAGAATTGAGAAATAAATTGAGGTTAGAAAATCTTGAAATTGCTAGATTGAAGAAAGCCTCTAGGAAGCATGCAATCAAGGAAGCTCATTTTGACAAAAAGAAAGCTCTGTGGGAAGACAAAACATTTCAAATACCTGAGGTGGTCGATTGTAATACATAATATTATACCTGGACAGTCCCTGCACTAAAGGGAGAGCTGGGATCAGACTTATGAAAAGACAAATTGAAGATTTGAGGATGCAGCTAAACCAGCGGGAAAGACCTCCTTAAGAAAACCACATAGCAAGTAAGGTTATATTCAAAATTTTGATGATTTACCTTGTTACAGTTTCTTGAAGAATGATACATCTCTACTCAGTTTTGATAACTCCAGGGAAGTTGAAAGGGATATGTCAAGATAAAAGAGGCTCAAGTCAGTCAGATTGTGGTGTTAAACTATGTTTTTTGATTACACATCAGTTTCGTAGCGTGCTACGAAACTGCTGAAAAAAGACGCATAATGCACAGTAGTTTCGTAGCGTGATACAAACCTACTGTAGCCACATAATTAAACTCACTCGACCAATTTTGAGTAATCAAGGGGAAATTTGTTGAAAGGGGAGTGTAAAAAAGGATCATTTACAATGTGCAAGCAACAGGAAAAGGTAAAACAAGCGAAGGAAAAGACATATGAACTATAAGTTTTGTCATACAAATCACTGCTAGTTTTCTCCACGACATTTCAAACGGCTTTGAAGAAGTTTTGTCTTCATACGAATATATGGAAAGGGTCTACAACACATCAAGAACATGGCATTCCAATACACTCTTGTGTAATCAAAGAAGACATCATGGTTAATTGGTCTCAAACATCCTTGAGGAAACCCAACGCAGGAAAACAGGGGAAGTTTCCTACTTTGCAGGAGCAGTAAAGAAGATAAGACATTAAGGGACAACAAGGAAATTTAAACATCCATCAAAGTTAAACTGAAGGGAACCACTTGTCAGAGAACGAGTTTTTATTGTAATAAATGCTATTATCAGCATGATGTGGAGTTAGATTCCTAATTGTCTTAGGTTTCTAAAACTTCCAGTTGGCAGATGTCGTATTTAATAGTTAGTTAAAGTTTGGATAGGTTTCATGGCAAGCAGAATTCGAGTTCCCCTCATGCTGGAGGAGGAATCTCAGCTTGGTAAAGAATTCTATATATAGGAGAAAGAGAAATGTATTTGGGGTTGGAAAATTATTGCAAAATGCTCTGATATTTGGCTTGATGTAAAAAAAATTGTTTTATTAATACAATACTGGCTTTGCTTCTCAAGAATCATAAAGAATTCAATGTGATGAATGTCTTGTGTTGTATTTTACTATTATTTACAGTGTTATGAATATGTGATTACCTAGAAATCACAACCAATGCTCTAACTTCCTTCATATATTCGTAAACTGTACTGACCTTCTATGTGTTTGGTGTGTTCTATGTTGGATTTTGAATGCCTTGACTTCTATGCAGAGCTAACCTAACTGTTAATACTGAAACCTATCTGACTCCATACGCCCAATGGGTACTTTCTAATTGTGTTTCCACCACTCTCATTTTTCTATATTTGTTTTACAAGGGTTAGCCATCTTAATCTTAATAAAAAATCATTAATCCTTTGAGAGAGCCCTCTCAGGTTGGGGAGGCTAAGCCTCAACCTAAAGTAGGTTTGAAATAGTTTCTTAAGGTCTTCCTAGTCAGCAGCCTTCCAGGGTCTGATTTTGAGATAACACGACTCATGCAAATCCTTCTGGACGCTCCCTAGCATCTGCATGAACTATTGTTTAAATTGTTGCCACATCTCTATTGTGTTGTCTCTGAATTTTCCCCAATTTCATCAAGATCCCCTTCTATCAGGATCATCGAGTCAATGCGTACTTGCTTATTTTATTTGTGCTTCTTCCTTCACCCAATGTTGTCTTCTTACTCTGCTTCTTCAATGTGAGGGGAGTGCTCTTCTCCTCTCCTCCATCTCCGCCCTGCTCGGATAGTTCCTGCTCCTCAGTATGCTGGGAAGCTGATGCTTCGAATTCCTCCATGTGAGTGTCTTCTATCTCAACATGCTCTTCTGCAACACACTCTTTCTTAGTAGTTGCCTTAGCAACACTTCTGTCTTTCTCTACTCGGCTAATGCTCGCGCTGCTGCCTGTGCTGCTTCTTTTCGTTTCTATGTAGCAGAGCTTTCTTCGCCCTGATTGGTACCTACACCAACATTTGTGGGTTGTCGCCACTCCACTGGCCAAATTCCCACAATTTCCTGCACATATGTTTATGAAAAGTATGGTAAATTGTGCCATATATGCTTAGGGTATTGTCTCGCTCTAATTGAGACATTATGGAAGTCGGCCTTAAAATTTGTGAAGGCCCTCAACTGCTCAAACAAGGTTGGAGACAACCTTGGCCACTGACTGATCACTGTGCAGAGGTCCATTTCAACCAGTATCTAGAAAATATTGGATTCGTTGATCCTCTTCGAATCCTTTTTCACCCATAGTGAAGCGTACTTCGCTGCCTCTAGTAAATCTTCTTTTTGCGGTGGAAACTGACTATCCTTTGGCAGTTTCCATGCTACTAATACAATTAGCAACTAGAG
Source organism: Pinus taeda (assembly GCA_000404065.3). NCBI lineage: Eukaryota > Viridiplantae > Streptophyta > Pinopsida > Pinales > Pinaceae > Pinus > Pinus taeda. Next base: position 91,053 of record APFE031552286.1, on the reverse strand, counting down.
TCAGGCATAGTCAAATGCCTTGCTATCCTCTTGTTCTTCACAGTAGTTTGCGAGGAATTCTTTACATAAATATTGTGCCCAGTTTTACTGTACTCCCTTCGCACACTGGGTAGCCAACGACACTACTGACATTGGAACTTCGCCCACACGACATTTGCTCATAATCTTCCCTACTTGAATTTGGGCAGCAAACTGCACCACCTAGTCTTGAATGGAGTAGATAGAATATCTGCATGACTTCTTGATCAATCCAAATTCAATTTTCATCCTATCCGCTAGCTCCTTTTCACCACTTTTTCCTTCAAACTCCTTGGCAGGGTCTGCCCCTTTATAGGGAAGCTTTGTAATCCTATGGATGAGCATATTGGTGATAGGTATGGGTTCACCTATCCATAAGAACCCATCATGTACCAACACGAGCAGATGGCGCACACACACAATGTTGATAATTAACCAATGGAAGTGTGGTATGCAAAGCATGTGCAGTAAACTGGCCTGCTTGATGCCTCTGAACCATTTCATGGGTTCCAACTGTGTAACCCCAATTTATTCATAGTAGATCTTTGCCATGTAATTATTAGTAGATAAGTGAGGGAATTTCTCATGGTGAACGAGATATCAATCCTCCAGGTTTAGCACCGGGATTCTCGTTAAGGCAGCACCTTAAAAAATGACTTGTTCTAGTAATAGTGGTGTAGAGACCATAAATTTTCCCGAGTTCAGGGCTTTGGTTACTTTCGTTTTCACTTTCCACGGAGGGACATACTCTAGGAGCCTAGTCATAGGCTTACCCTCCTCAACATTTAACTCCTCAACTCCATCACGGAGTTCTTCTGCCTCCAAGTCCACAATTTTCTTCGACTACTTTGCCTTATCCTTCTTCTCCTTCTGTAGAACCTCTGGGTTCTTCCTCAGTGAATGCCTCAACAGTATATGTTTGTTTTGCTTCTCCTTAGTAGCTAATTGCTTTGGCATAGGTGACCTTAGTGCCATAGGCATAGGGGGTGCAACTTCCATAGATATGAATTTAGGGGCTACCGTGTCGGAGATGACAACTTCAAAACTAATAGCCTCTGTGGAATTTGTGGTAGTCATTCGGTCAAAAAAAAGTTCACGGGCTGCTGCAGATAGGTTTGCGAACGACGGTCTCGACAAGATTTCTTCCTAGTCTTCATGCTTCATAGAATAAACTAATGCAAAGTGTTTTTCTGCAGGCCAACATGCCATATTTATAGGGGTTTCAAATTCAAATTCGACCGTTCCCTCCATTTTCTAATCATAAATGTGTCTTTGGTGGCAGATTTACAAAGATTTTTTCCATAAATGGCACCTACCTACTCCTCTTAATGATATTTTTTCCATCAAATCATGAATAGTGACTAAAACAACTATTTTTGGAATCATCAGCATGGTACCTCCGCATTGTGATACAACTCATCCATCGCATCTTCACCTGTCACACTCCTTTCTTTGGTTGCTGATCCGAATTGGATCCTAAACACTCTCTAAGTTTTCATGACTGTTTCAAATTATGCCAAAAGATTCAAGACTTAGAAAAATCAAATCTTTCAGAAGGAATCCTTGTAATAGTTGCAGTTGTGGCTAGAGCAGAGCAATGAGGACCCTCGGTCGAGCGCGCAGACCGTTGGCCCATGGTAACACGCGCGGGTACAAACTGGCAAAATCGGGAGGCCAAATCAAGAAACAGGGGTGGTTCATGTATCACAGGGCGCCCCCCTCAGTGAAGGAAAGCCCCGAAGTGTCTGGACCCGAAAACGCTATGAAATGCGGAAAGGTACTATGTTCGGTTCCGTAGTGCGAGATTCCACAAACCTGCAGGATATCAGAAGGCCTCAAGGTGCTAAGTAGTTTTTACTGAGTCCCGCTCGATGCCACACATTGAGCGACATGCATCCGGTGGATGAGAGAGAAAACCACCTGCATCGGATGGGTAAACATCATGCAACTTGCCCGCCTGATATGAATGACGTCTGTCAGATCTGGGGGGCCTAGATAAATGGCTGAGGCGCATTCCGATAAATGACCAGATTTGACAATTCAGAAAAGCAAGATTACAGGGGATTTAAAGTCCGATGTAGACAATGAGTTGGAAAATGATTCATGTTTCATGGGTGATCTTGAAGCAAATAGAATTAACAACTATTCAAAAATGATTCAAGGAATCTGACACTCAGTTCGTTAGGAAATAGGTGGCCACCTCCCTGTGAGGCATTACCCAATGATGATGACACAAAGCATATGAATTTGAACTAACAGAGGTAAGGAAACCAGAAGGCTGGGAAGCAGAAATGAACAGTTAAAAGGATAGACTGGCTTTAAAGCCACGACCTTACAGAAACAAAGGACACACAGAGAGACAAACAAGAGTTAGCTAGATGCAGAAAGCTAATAGTAGAGAACAGAGGGTAGAAACCAAGCTGACCTGAAGGCAACATCGAGCCAGACAGAGCCAGAGAGAGTCAGAGAGTCTGTGTACTCCATTGAAGGCTTGAGAGGTTCAAGCAAACTCCTCAGCATAGGCTTGTCATACTACTATGACCTTCAGAGGTTGAGTTTCAGTAAGGAGAGTCTATGCACTCCATTCCTACTGACTTCTATCTGTTTAGTGAGACTCAAATCGAGCTCACTGTTGTAAAAACTCTACTTGAAAACATAATAGGGGGGCCACCACTGAAGGCTAGACCAGGAGACATAGCCCAGGAGCATTGGGTGAACTCCTTATTAAACTTGTTGTGTTTACATGTTTGACTGTTATGTTTTCTCTAGTTGCCTTAGTGTCTATGTATTCTAGCAATCTTATCGATCCGTTGCATAAAGTAACATAGGCACATCCATGCACATGAGTCTGCAATACCTTTAATTATTTGTCTTGGATAAATTCCAGATCAGTCACACAACCTCCTTACTATATTTTTCTCCTCTTCGGGCAGCATTGTTTATAGTCCCGCAATCCCTTGTAGCTGCCTAGATTATTAAGACTGCTCTGCTACCATGTAGTCATTGCATAGGGGCAAGATTGCCTGTATACAACTTCAACCTACTTCCATTCACTTTGCCAGGGAATGGCTCCCCATTTAGCTTCATGAGCTAAACTGCACCACCATCCTTGATCTCCTTAACAACATATGGCCCTAATCAGTGCATTTGAAATTTCCTTGAAAATTTCGTGAACTTGTCATATAGTAGCACTAAATCATCCACCTTGAAAGTACACAACTTCATATGCCTATCATGCCATGATTTCTCACGTTCCTTTGGTACTTGTTGGTGAAATCCAGCAAGAAAGCGGTCCTCTTGTGATTCCATCAGCCGTGTAAGTCGTTCCTTCAAGGTCTCACGATCCACCATCTCTGTCAAAGCTACAATACATAGACTTGGCATAATGTACTCCATAGGCATCACCGCTTCAATCCCATAGACCAACCTAAATGGTGTTTGGCCTATCAACTTCTTGTAGGTTGTCCCATATGCCTATAGAACTGCCGGTATGTGCATATCCCAGTCATTCCTCTGTGCATTGTATACATTTTTTAACACATTCTCCAAGATTTTGTTAAATGCTTCCACTGTTTCATTCGCTCGTGGGTGATAGGGAGTGCTCTTTTGGTGGTATACCTGGAATTCTTCAAGTAGAGAGTCGATCATTTCATTCAAGAAATGTGTACCCTATCACTCATCAATATCATAGGGCATCTAAACCATGTTAATACATATTAAAACAAAAACTTCGTAGTGGTGGTAGCTATAAAATCATTCACCAGCCACGCTTCTGCCCATCTGGTTAAATACTTTGTGGCAATAGTAATATACTGTGTGCCTGTCTTCTTTCCTGGTCGTTGTATGGGACCTATGAAATCAATGGCCCATTTATCAAATACCTGGAATGAAACCTAAGGATTTAAAGGCAATTCATCTCTTCGCGAATGCTTTCCTGTCCTTTGGCAAGCATCGCATGTCTTGCAATACGCCTTAGAATTCTTATGTAATGTCAGCCACCATAACCCCGCACACAGAATCTTCTACGTAGTCACTTTTCTTGCGTAGTGTTCTCCTACTGCTCCTCCGTGTGCTTCAATGAGGATATTTGCGTGTTCAAACTATGGAACATAGCTTCGTAGTATTTCATATGTTCCCATCTTGTATAAGTGACCCAAAATCACTGAAAAGTCTGTAGAGCGGACTACTAATTCCTTCTTCTGCTGAGTGGACTCTCGTTTCAGAGTTGTACCCATAGTGAAAAACTAAATGGTATTAGCAAAATGGTCATCCACAACGCGTATCACAAAGTGTTGCGCATCCGACAATCCTTCCTCCAAAATATTTAGTTCTTTGCTCGTTTCAATTCTTGACAGGTGGTCAGGTTCGGCATTCAGCCTTCCAGGCTTCATAATCACTACAAAGTCATATTCTTGAAACAACAATAACCATCAGCATATATTCCCCCCCAACACAAGCGTATTGACGAGGTACTTCAACACAAAGAGATATGTGTGCATTTAAAAATGTCTGCCCAACAAATAATGTCGAAACGTTTGCAGCACATACACCATCACCAACCCTTTGGACTAATTCTTCCAAGCCTTTGATAACTTTCTGCTCACGAAGGCTATCGGATGATAAATTTCTCCCTCTCCTGCCTGTGTTAATACTTCACCAAACACAATACAAGAAGCATCTACATGCACATGAAATTCTTTCTTCTAGTTTGGAAACACCAAAATGGGTGCAATCACCATATTTTTTCTCAAGACATCCAAACTGCACTAACATTCTTCATCCTAATAAAACATCACATCTTTCTTCAATAAATTTTCCATCAGCGTGGTTATCTGAGCATATGCCTTGATAAAATTTCTATAATACCCAGTGTGCCCCAATGTCACATGCAATTGTTTTACATTCTAAGGATATTCCAAATTCACAATCACAATGATCTTCGTAGGGTCCACCATCAAACCCTGCTTACATATGACATGGTCGAGCAAAATTCCAAAGGGTGCACAAAATATGCACTTCAAATTCAACACGATCTGATACCTTCGACATGTATCCAACATAAGGTGTAGACTTGCAACATGGCACTTCACAAACCCAAACATAGTCCAATCATCAAAATAAACCTCCAAAAATTTATGAATAAATTCCTTAAACATTGCGATTACTACTTGGGAGAAGATTGCAGGTGCATTCTTCAATTCGAATGGCATCACTGTATACTGAAAGCAACCCCACTCCATCGTGAAGGTTTTCTTTATTCAATATTCCAACACAATCTTTATATGATGATATCCCAAAAATCCATCAGTAAATGAATAAGCCTCCTATCCTCCAACATTCTCTAATACTTCATCTGTAAATGGTGTTGGAAACAAATCATGCACACATGCATTGTTCAACTGTCTTAGATCTACTCATATCCTGATTTCACCTTTCTATTTCTTCTATTGGAAAACCATTGGGCTTACCCAATCGGATTCCTCTACTGGTTAAATAATACCGGCATCCAACATCTTATCAAGCTTGTAGCGTACGTTTTCTTTATACTTTGGGTTTATTCGATAAGGTCTCTGCTTAACGGGCTTTGCACCTAGTTTCAACGTAATCTTCATAACACCAAAATCTCCAATGATCCCCTTCAGGTCCGCAAACTTTGTGGGAAATAGGTCCTGGTATTCGCGCAAAATTTCAGCCACCTTCTTAACTATATCTTTGTTCCAATAGTCTCCTATCTTCATGAACTTAGGCTCTGCTTCAGATCCAATATTCACTTGTCTAGCTTTCAAAGGTTTTGATATATCCGAGTTTTCTGCTTTCGGTCCTTCAACTTCACACTATCCTTCTGTCTCTGGAATGTTAAGATTCCATGGGTCTTCTTCTTCCTCTTTAGTAGTCACATCGTAACATTCCAGTGCATGGTACAACTGTGCACTCTAATCTGGTTGAGCCCATTCTACAGGTCCCTTAGGCGTTCTGAATATAATTGCTTTAATCTCTAGGAGCACTTCATTAATGCATTCAAAACCATCCTCAAAAATGAAAGTCAATAAGAAACTCTCTCTTAAGATATCCCATTCAGGTGTCTCATGACGAAGCTCTGTTTCCAAATACCAGTTCATCGGGATTGTATCTAAGGTATGACAGAAAATGTGCACCCATTCTGGTTGTGGTTCTGTTCCCTAGGCCTTACTCCATCGTGCTAGATGATCGTGCAGATCATCCTTCCCATTGTATTTTTCTGTCATTCGATATTAGCATACCCAAACCTTAATCTCATCATTCTTCTATTTCCTTCCATCCAGCAAATCTCTCCTTGTGCATATCTCACCAATGAGAAAACGTAGCATGCAGTGCCAACTCCTGTGCTTGGAAGTGATGTTCTTCTAGTACTTCCCATTCATATTTATCTAAAAACATATCCACATTAGCGAAACCATCATAATGTGGAAACTTCCTTATCTCAGTTGAGACACACCAAAGTGTCTTGGTCATCATATTGCAACGGAGCGTCGATACTTCATGCAACTGATTCTGTCAATGTTCAAGCTCCTCATCCGAGTTTGAGGTGTAGGAACTATCCTTGCCCCACACAATTCATCCATCGGTCGTAGGATTGATCCAATATTTATTTCACGTTGTGATCTTGTATATTTGATCCAGGTCATCATCATCTTCCAAAATGTTTCAAACATGTTCAATATAACGTGCTCCTTTAGCAAGGTCTAGTGGTACTACATCCCTGAGTGACTTCCTCTCAAACGTCATTTTCCACTTCTTCAAGTTGATTACTTCATCCATATAAAAAGCCTAGTTAATTCCTAGTAGTGCAGGGTACAGGTTACTGTCATCCACTATTTCATTGACCTCAAAGTCAGCTAGCGCGCTTGCACCCTCAATGTCTACCGTTACATCATATAAGCACCCCATTAGAATAATATTCTATTGATTTGCCATGCGCAGCTGAATAGGAGAACACTGCAGTGCAAGTCTCCCCATCCTTTCCCACATCTGTTTAGGTAGGACGTTTGCATCAGATCCCAAATCCAAGATTACCTGGTCCATTTCATATTCTCCTATTTGTGTGGTCAGCCTCATCTCGCACCCTGTTCGTTTCTTATGCTTACCAATTTTTCTCACGATGTTTTGTTCAATAGGGTTCTTTCCTTTATTTTCACACTTTTTGATTAACTCTTGCAGCCCTTCTATTGCTTTCTTATCACATAGTAACTTCATACAAGTCTCTAGAAACGTAGCTATTTCTGAAGGATCTACCTCTTGTGTCATACTAGTTTTTGGCATTTTCTCCTGTCTTCCAGAGGTTGAGGCCTCATCGAAGTTCTTCTTTGATTCCATGAAGGTCTCTTTAGCGCGATTAAGGTCAAAGTATATTTCCTTCTCAGTAGCCTTACACACCCACCTGTCAGCCTCAAGCTGCTTGCACTTATCTGCACCAGTGGCCATACCACTTCTTGTTACTATATTTATTCTATGATATTCTTCGTGGGGCTCTGCCCTCATCATTTGGATGTTCTACATAGGTTTCCGGGGTTGTGTCTTCTTCTCTTTCATCTTTTCCATAAGGATTGGACATTCCTCTATCACATGGTAAAATTGTCGGCAACATTAATATGACAGTTGCAGGGGGATTGTGTAATCTCACACAAAGTGTCTTGCTTCGCCATAGTTATAGCAAATTATCTTCCCATGTCCTCAGCCAACTTCACCCCCTCTTCCTTTTCCTCGACCTTGGAATCCTCCACGCACTTCTCATGTGCCCTGATCCAGAGGCTAGTTTTTTTCCTGCATTTGGTAGGTAGGGGTTTTATCCATCACCAGATCATAACTCCTACAATGGCGTTTTTCATGACATGCAATTTTACAAAAAATTGAAAAACAATTGTTGAGGAGTCTGTACAAACTTCTGTAGTAAATGTAAATTATCAGTCACATGTTGTCCTATAACCTGATAGATAGTGCACCATGGCACAACTCCCGTGCTTGGCCCAATGTTATTCTCTGGTTTTAGGGGAGCATGCCCTCCCCCAATAAGATAGTTTTTATAAACTGGGAAATGGTCCTTATTGTGCCCATGGATCTTACACTTCAAGCACTAGACTTCAACATGCACCTCTGACTAGGCTTCCTTTCCTTTCTTCAGGCTCTGTAACTCAAAGTGCAAGATTTCCAACTATGAGTGAATATGTTGCACTTCAATGTTTGTATCCTGTATGGGCGGGGTGTCCAACCTCATTTCAATTTCTAAGGCTTCTTCTTGCGTTTCTATCTTTTGTTGTGACAACGACATCCTTAAGTGCAGAAAGAGTGACACTGTATACTAGTTGCAATGCTGGGAATCTGTAATTACCATATTGGCTTGCTTAATCAGGCATTTCAACCTTTGATGAAAATCCCAAGGTGTCTCATCTATCTTTTGTTGAATTTATTTAAAATCATTTACCGAATGCGCCTCTGACTTAGGCTTTCTAAACTCCTTGTTTAGAGTTTGATGGGTCTCTGCCAACGTCGCGGTGGGGTTGTCGGTACAGTACTTGATGTACCATGTCAATGCTCAATCTTGTAAGGCTATGACCAAATGTGATTTATTGATGTTATCATCTGTAATCTATTGTGCCGTCCATATAGCTCCTGCAACAAACCAGAAATTTTCATGGTCTTCGTTCCCTACCCCTTTAAAAATTGGCATCTTCGTCATGTTTTCCATGTTAAATGGTGGTAGCAGAGGTGTAGGGTGGAGGTGAAGGTGTAGGCATATGAAGTGGAGGTGGAGGTGGAGGTGGAGTGGACAGATGAGGTATCCTCAAGAAACCGTACTTAATTAATTGAACTGCACTTCACGGTGTAGTTAGCGTCATCCCTTCGTGGTCACTTGAAGGGGGCTCAATGAGTAGACTGTACTCTAAGTTCGATCCTTCATTTCTTCTAAAGAATATCCCACTTCGTGTAGCCCCAAACATTAAGGTAACTACATAACCCTTCTTTCACATAACAACATTTTAATCCAAGTCTTTAATGATTTCAAATACTTACTTTGTGTCCGTTAAAGAGCCTACATTCTACTTTGCTATAGCAAATATTTCTATTGATCACGAACTTAGTCAGAAAAATTCCAAGTGTGCGATCAATCCAATGATCCATGTCCCATGCAATATTGCTTCCTGATGCTTCCAGACATCGCACCAGTTCCAGAGTCCACACTATAGGTCTGTCAAGTCTCCACGTCCCTTGACTATCTGCCAATATATACAACCACTCGTGTAGTTCATGAGGGAAGAAACAAAAGAATACTCCGGCCTTGTCTATGTATAAATATCTGTGCAACCACTATTCCTTAGATAATTTAGGGCTCCTGTTATCTTGAGCTACAAATGCATGCAATTTTCAGTCAATCCACTTCTCAATCTCTTTCTTTGTAGGAAACCATTTATCACACATCTCTTAGATAGATCCCGGTCTTGGCAATGAAACCGTTTGTTGGTTTAAGGGGGCGTAACCCAGGTTTAGAGTTATTTGTACCAACAAACAAACCCTAACTGCTGGCCCTTTTGGCAACAACCTGCATAATGCATGCTACAGTCTCACCCGAAGCAGTATTGAGGGATGCTAGAACCAGGTTTCTACATTCAGAGATCGTGTGATGTGTAATTTGAAGCCCTTGTAGCTTAGATCTGCCTTCGTGCAAATCTATATCATCCTATGGTTCACTACTTCAACTCTATCCAAATGGCTTTCAAACCTTCGCAAAGGTCTACGATCAAGTTTCTTTGACCTAAAAGGAGAAGACTTACAACTTTCTCTTAGTAAATAATAAACCTAGATCTTCCTTCGCGCAGATCTGTATCTTCCTATGGTTCACTACTGCAACTCTATCCAAATGGATTTCAAACCTTCGCGAAGGTCTACGATCATGTTTTTCAAACCTAAAAGGAGCAGACTTACAACTTTTTCTTAGCAAATAATAAACCTAGATCTGCCTTCGTGCAAATCTACCCGCTTCGAACAGTGATCATAACATATTTAGCTACTACCTTCACAAAAACAAATCATTACTTATTTCATGCATAGATATTAAAGGTTCAACAAATTCGCACAGAGGATACTCTTTACTTCATAGAAAATAGATAATTAAGAAAAAATGCATAAACATAAACAAAATTAATAACAAGGCACAAATGCAAGAGATTCGGTCCAAAATGAGTCTTTATTAGATTCAAAGTTCAAATTATAAACTCTTCCACCCTACGCACCCAGCTGCAGGGGCCAACGCACTTATTTGCGGACCTACCAAGGTCTTCGCACACTCATTTGTAGGAGCCTTCCCCTTTCGCCTAAGTACAAGAAATAAAGCTTTCCTGCCTTAGCACTTTCCCTTACACTTGTTCTTAACCAAAAGTTCATATATAGACTCCCTTTGACTCAAATATTTATATCCTTTATAATAAAATACCATGGCTCGTGGCCTATGGGTGAGTCTCAAAACCATCCTATCACTTACCCATACAAGGGGCTAAAGCCCCTTTTACTCCTACTTAGCTATGCGCTCCTCTTTCACATTTCGCGGAGACTTTTTATTCTTTACAAAATTCTACTCAAAAATTGATTAAACTAACCCAAAATTGACCCTAGGGACCCTATCCCAACAATATTTCTTTTCCAACATGTGAGTTTCCATTCAACATGAGTGGATTTTATTTCCCATAAGCATATTAACTTTCTTTCAAGTAGATTTAGTCACTTTACTTCTAAATTTGTAGAACATTTTCAAGCTTGTGAATTATTTATCCTCCCTCTACAAAAGAATTCATTAATACTACAAAAATTAAACAAACTAATGGAAGTAGAGAGTGTGGATTGCATATCCAATGCATAGTTACTTATAAGTTCCATATGAGCCCCAGGTTGAGAATTTAATACTCTTATTTTTTGGTTTTCTTTTTGAAGCAATTAAAAAGGTGATTAAAAGGCTTGCCATTTTTTGCACCGCTACTGGGTAGTTACCAAAGGAACACATTCATTCTTGCATTGATTTGATATTGACATTTTTTCAATTTACTTGTTTTCTATTTGATATAATTAATTATATACATTGATTAAATTGCTAAATATTTTTTTAGTGCAATAAGGGCCACCAATAGTACTAATATCTCTTTTGTAGGAAACTTGGCAGGGAAAAAGAAAGCATCGGTGCATGAAGAGGAGCCAAGTGAAAGCCTTCAAGCTTGAGTATGGATTTATTAGTAAGGCATGGATACATTATTGATTTCTTGGTTAACGAATATTACTTTATAAATAATTTATGAATGACATTGAAATATCATGCATCCAAATCATTCTCCTATAGAAATGGTGAGCACCATGGTTGTGTACCTAGGTAAATTGATATATGGGAATATGTTCATAGGATGACCAATAGTTCATTCCTTATATCAAATTTGATGTTTGGCCTTAAAGTACACCTATTTCCTAATCAAATTATACTAGTGTTCAACCCAAATGTATGGTTAGTTTCTAGCTAATATGTTGCTTTAAATCATATTATTACAAGTAAATGATAGGGGAACCATTATTATAAAACAAAATTTTTACTACATAAAAAAATGAAGCCAAACTATTTCTACAACATTGTTTTTTTACAAATTTCCAAATATAGAGTTCAACAACATATTTGGTACTTCAAATCATCACATTCATATTCCAAGTAATGGAGTACTTTGTGTAATAAAACAATGGTTATTCTAGGATCTCATCACTACCATCCTATTGCTACCATCTCATTTATACCATACCATATATTTTGAAAAATTAATTGTTGATCAAAGTTTTAAAACTTGTAGGCTTGACAAATTTACTAAAACATAGTTGGGACAATCCTAATTTGAGAGACCATATGGGAATGTTTTAAAAATTGTTTCTACTTGAAATAACCATTGAAATATAGTTTTTAATACAATTTATATTTCTCAATTTGGATATCAAACATAAATGTTATGGTCAAAATACTCATTGAATGTCAAACATGAAATCTAAGGGTAGAGTTGGGACAATCAATTTTTGGATACCTGAATGGATATATATTTAAAATATATTTAGATGTTGTATTCTTGTATGAATAAAATGTACAACACAATTTTGGTCACTCAATTTTGATGTAATACGAGAAATTTATGCCTGCAATACTAATTGTTTGTCCTAATGTTTCACTTTTAAACTTTTTTTCCTAGTTTGTTCACTGGCGTATTTAAATTTTCAATTCCTTTTCCTTTTCAAAAAATGATTTTGTTGGAGATAACTACCTGATTTTTATTTCTTCTTGAATTGTAATTACTTAAATCCTTCAAGAAACAAAAAATATATATACAAATCAATGTTCATTGGTCTAGGTTAGAGATTGAAAACAACTCTCACATGTAGGTTGTTTTTAAGAAAATTTGGCATAAAATACCATTGATTTTTCAAAAACTGTTTATACTAGAGATAGATATATGAATCTACTTCAATTTTTTTGGAATCACTTTAATCGAACATCAGACAAATATTTTATTAGAAAAACTTTGTCGAATAGTCTAGTTGGCCAACACTCCTGAATAGGTTAAAAAAAGTGAATTTATTTGTTTTCCTTTCTTTGTATCTATATTTTATTAGCAATATTTTTCAATTTTTTTTTTCACATGCGTTAGCTGAAGAAATAGTTATCGCCTTTCTTCTTCCAATTTCTCATGTTGTATTGCAGATAAGTGCTAGTTTTTATAGGTCTTGAGAGGAACAAGCAAATCAATCCATTCATAAAGAAATTTTTGAAGACGAAATTTCACACAAAAGGGAATATTCTTCAAAAAGATGAATATTGATTCCTTTTATGCATTGTGATTTGAAGCTTAAAGTATTATAAGGTTACTCCAAATATGTCGCATCCAATGAAAACAACACCAAGAGTTTTTCTTCAAGGTTATAAATGGATCGAAGTACAAGGAAAACAAATAATTGACTTGAAGCTAAAGTAAAGGTCAATGTCCAAAGTCCCATCACCCCATTTCTATAGATGAAGCCTCTTTGTAAAAACTATTATTCGTCTTTCTCATTCATCAGTACAATGGTATTCCCATGCATTCCCTCCTTTCCAATTCAAAATAATTGCATGTTGAAGTTCATGAAGTTCTTTTGTTATGTGGCTTCCCTAGAAGTTTTTTTTTTTTTTTTAAGGGTGGTTCATGAACACTAGGTGGCTGCTATATCCATGGGAAAATCTAGGTAGATAAACCCGAATGGATCTACTCGCTGGCCAAACAAGAAGGGCCTAACCCCAAGGGTGTTGAGGAGATTTGACCCCATGACCTCCCAATTGTCAAGGTACTTAGCAATGAGAACTCGACCAACTAAGCTAACCCTTGGGGCTCCTAAGAAGTTTAATATTTATAGAGAACTACTATTATTAAACCACAAATTTAGACTCATCATTTCCTACTTCCTACTCTAACCATCCATAACCCATGTAATAAAGATATTTAGCTCACTTACAATTATGAGTCACCTTGTTATCTTATTCTCTTATATAATAAATTTGATGGTGAAAAGTCCCTAGAATGTTTGAAAACCAATTTGATGGTAGCAAGGAAAAATTTAGGGGCTAATATTCGTAGGTGGGATACTTTTCCATGATTTTTTCAAAAAAAAAAGATTCACCAATTTACATTTTTTTCTAAAAATTATTCACTCAAATTTTATAGTATAAAATTATTTAACCATTGAAATCGCCAAAATTTTATAAGAACTATAAAATCATTAGAAATTAATTTGAATATTTTACAAGGATATCAACAAACATATTATATATTGCATATTAGGGACTAATGAGATTCATCAAGGTTTCTACATTATTACAAATTCACTCAATTTTGACGACATTTAGTTGTTATTTTGACCCTCTAGTCGTTGCAAGTTATGACAAATCTAGATTTCAATAAACATCGCATGCGGTACAATCGAAATTTGACATCCCAAGTTGTCTTCAGAATTTCAATGCAAACTGTCATTGAAACCTTGGTCATCGAAGGAAAAAGTACTCGTTGAAAGAACTTTCCATAACCATCGTAAATTAGAAAAAAAAATTGGTCTAACGACACCTAGCTGATGGCCATCGTTGGAAAAACCTACACATCTCCTTTGGATGACTGAGGGAAAATGGGGTCGCTCTACCAACATGAGGTGTTTTCATCTGACAATCTTTCCTTAGTCTCCACATCATCTGCCAGTGTAACCCTTATCGGAAAACCAACAAAAACGTCGCAAGATTTGCACAATATCGTTGGATGTCCAACCAAAGTTCAAGTTAGTATACCGATGTTAGAGTTTTTATTCTAACAAATTTTCCATAGTGGTGACATATTGTGCCATCAGAACCGAAGTTAGAATACTGATGTAGTCGCCAATTTAAAAAAATAAATTGAAAATAGTAATGCTTTTCTTTTAATTACAAAATTGTAATTGATTATCTATATATATATAATACTAAAATTATCCCTATTTTTAAAATACGAAATCCCCCCTTTCAAAACTTTATAATACATGTTCTATCAGGATTTTGACTTGTTTTGGAAAAATAAAAATACATAACCATGTTTGAAAAGAGGTGGAGGGCTTGCAGGCCTGATAGTAAAAAAAACCAAAAGTGGTTTATAAAAACCAAAAATAGTTGAGTGGGAACCCCTTTAGTGGTTTTAAAAATGTAAGGGCGGGGGTTCCACTTTTGATCTCAACCATTGATGTTTCTTACTAGCACTTTTTGTCATACCATTTAACATGATCCCTTCCCCCCCCCAAACATTATACTTCGACGAGCTTGGGGTCCTGCATATCATAGATTTGGTTGACTACTGGGCATTTAATAATATGAGTCATCGATCACTCCAATATTTGTGTGTTATTCACCTTGATAACTCTCTCAAGTTTTTTACATTCAATATCGGACTTGAGTCAGCATGTTTTGAAGATGTGTTCCTCAGTTTGACAAGTTAAGTCGCAATAGAGATATGTAACGACATGGTTAACCTGATGATGAGTTTGCATAAATTCAAAAGTATTGAACTATTGGTGATCTAGATTTAAACAAGAAAGCAACAAATTATAGAGATAACCATAAATACAGAGATGCAGTGGAAATAATACTTCATTTCATTACCGTAAAATACTGAAATATGCCTACAAATAGAAATGGAAATAAACCAGCTAGGGCGATGGTAGCTTATCTCTGAGAAGAGATGTGGAAGCTACACGCCTCTAAACCATGTTACAATGAGCCTCAAAGGCCTATTTATTTTTGAGAAACAATGGAAAACCTTAAACATCCAAAAACCTAACCCTAGAAGATGAAACGCCAAACTGTGGGCCCTATTTGGGTAAATTGGTACATCAACTTCCCGAGGTCGTAAATTTGGCATACCATCTCTGTTTGATGTGCACAATATATCATTAGAAATATCTATTCGATAACTACAACTTTGGGAAGAGCAACATCGGTCCATGGACCCATGTTGCTTTGGTTTTAAAAAAAAAACGTCGTTTAGGGCCTCAAAACGGCTCCAGAAGTTCAGGACCCGAAAAAACTACTAAAAATAGTAAATTGTGCTACAATTAAGGAAATTGAAAAGCTGAAAGAAACAATGGTGGGGGTCCAATTGGACTCGGTGGGTGGCCACCAATATCCTCCTGGATCATTCCTCCCCCCTTAGGAAGCAATGGTCCCCATTGTGTTGAGTTCCTCCATTTGCTGAACTTGGTCCTTGGTGAGTTGTTCTGCAATCTCGGATGTGTCCAGTAATGGTGGGAAGCATTGTTGAGGGTGGTACACATTGAAAAATTGGTGCAGGCGAAGGAATGAGGGAATGTTGTGCCCCAAAGCATTGTTTCCCACAGCCTTGGTAATGGTGTAAGGACCATGTCGGAGTGGTCTGAGCTTCTGATGGGTTCTAGTAAGGTGTTCTTTATGCCGATGCAACCAGACTTTGCTGCCCACCTGAAACTTGTGTGGTACCCTTGTGGGTGAGGAGAAGTTGTTCCTATGTTATTTCATGACTGTATCCCTGAGTTGTTGTTGCTGCGTGGGGGAACCCTTCACGGGGGTCATGGATGTGACGACAATATTCCCTTTACTTTGGGAGAAAACCAGACATAAAATGAATTTCCTCGTATGGGAGATGAGCTTGTTTCATTTCTTAGCAGTGATAAAATAGGTGGCGGTAGGTGGGGCTACCTCCAGTATCTTGTATAATGAATTACACAAAGAAATAATGACAATGAAAGGCCTTGAATCATATAGAGCATGTTGCCTCCACAAGTATGGCTGACCTAATAATACATCACAAACATCTAGAGGTGCAACATCACACAATATCTCGTCTGTGAAGGGTTTGATGTTGTAAGGAAGGCGACACTGCTGGCAAACTTAGAGATCTCGTCCTTGGTGAAGCCACTCGATACTGAACGACTGTGAGTGTGGTGTAGATGGTAGGCCCAACTGCTTCACGACCCCTACTGAAATGAGGTTATTTTGGTTGCCATTGTCGACAATTAATTGCAGCGGTGAACCCTTCACCCACATCTATGAGTAGAAAAGATGCTCCCCCTCCTCTGGATCTTCAGCCTCATTCTTTTGGATCTTGGCGGTGGAAAAAGTGGCGCTGGGCTCCGCATCAATGATCTGCTTCTCTTTGCCATTCCCCTTGTCGGGTTCTAACTTAGGGTTAGAACATGCATTTGATTCTGAAGCCTTCAACTTGGCCATCAACGATTGCTTGGTTTGACACTCACTTGTGTTGTGAGTGGGGCTCTTATGGAACTCACACCACTTCCTTGTGTCCTTCTTTGACTTCGTGGTGTTGTTCTTTTCCTGTGGCTTCGACGGGTTGTCTTGGGTTGCCCTGTTTTGGCTTTGTCCTTGGTTTTGTGATTTGGGGAAGCATTTCCCTTGCTTCGGATTTGTAGATCCAAAGTCTTGCTTCTTTTGTTTGAAATTATGCTCGATTTTGACAGTGTATTGGTACGCCGTGCCGAGCGACGAGATGTTCAGGAAATCCATCTCTTCCTGGATGTATATGTGTAGGAAGCTATGATATTTGAGTACCAAATGTAGATCAGAGTCCTTGATACCAAACTATGTGCGAAGGGTATGAAAAATTTTTGTGAACTTTGTCACATCTTGGTCCCTTCCCTGTCAGAGCGTGGTCCACTTTATGTATTTGTCCTCATAACTTTTGACAAGGTAGTATTGCTCCTTGATGGCATCCCAGAATGAATTCCAAGTAGGTGTTGCTGAAAATAGTGATCCCATACTTTCATCCTTCTACTCACAGTAGGTTTCACACTAGTCCTTGATGTTGGGGGCTTCTTTGAGAAGAGTGAAAATAATTTTTTCTTGACTGGAAAAATCACGAACAAAAAAATAAACCTTTAGCAGATTTAACCATTTATCTATGAAATCTGCGTCTGTCTGACCCTCGAATATGGGGATTTCAAAATTAACTTGTACCTTAAATGATGTGGCGTTTCTAGGGTAGCTGTTGGAAGTTGATGCGTTGCCCCTGGGTAGCCGCTGAAGGATCTGGGTAAAGCTGTCCATCATCGCATTCCTTTGTTGCTCGAGGGCTCTTTTGAGCAAGATTTTGATAGGATCTCCTACATTTTGTCTTTCTTTTCATTCTCCATGGGAGCTCGTTGGGATTTACAAGGTTGGTCTTGCAAATGTTTGACCAGTTCAAGCCATAACTCCTTATATCCTGACCTCGTTGGGAACTTGCAAAGAAAAATAGAGAAAAAAATAGATCGCTCTGATACCATTGATTCAGATTTAAACATGAATGCAACAAATTATAGAGATAACCATAAATATAGAGATGCAATGGAAATAATACTTCATTTCATTACTACAAAATACTGAAATATGCTTACAAACAGAAATGGAAATAAACCAGCTAGGGCGATGGTAGCTTATCTCTTAGAAGAGATGTGGCAGCTACATGCCTCTGAACTATGTTACAAGGAGGCTTGAAGGCCTATTTATTGTTGAGAAATAATGGAAAACCCTAAACATACAAAAACCTAACCTTAGAAGATGAAATGGCAAACTGTGGGCCCCGTTTAGGTAAATTGGTACACCAACTTCCTAGGGTTGTAACTTTGGCATACGATCTCCATTTGGCACACACAATATCTCATTAGAAATATCTATCCGAGAACTACAAGTTTGGGAAGCGAAAAATTGGTCCATGGACCCATGTTGCTCCCAGTTTTCCCAAAAAACATCTTTTAGGTCCTGAAAATGGCTCGGGAAGTTCAGAACTCGAAAAAACTGCTAAAAATAGTAAATTGTGCTACAATTAAGGAAACTGAAAAGCTGAAAGAAACAATGGTGGGGGTCCAAGTGGACTTGGCAGGTGGCCTCCAATATCCACCTAGATCAATTGGTTACAACAGTTTAGGAAAAGTTTAAAAAAAATTGAAAACCAAAATTTGTCCCCAAATTGAATCTCTTAGTGTCATGCCTTGGTACTCTAAGAATTACAACCTCTAATTTGATTGAAAAGTTAAATGATATGTGATCAAAGACAAAAGATTAACAATTCATAATAAATAGACGATGTAAGGACCTCTTAGCTTGAAATTCTGTCCCATCATGCTACGAATGGCTACTTCATATCCCATGGTATCATAATATTGTCATTAAGGATCATTTGGAGGGTAGTAAATGTGCTCGACATGGACCCTCCCTCTCTAGGTAGGTCAATCTTAGTACGAAAGACCAATTCTTTGCTAAAAATTTAAAATTCTCTCAAGCTCATAGGAGGGTCACAAGGCTGGGAAATTCATTATAACTAAAGGATAAATCGATTGGTTAGGCATGGGAAATTTTTCCTTTCAACATTAAAGCCAGGTGAGGACTTCATTCAAAGAAATTCCAAGAGAATTTCCTTTATTTTCATAAATTAGATAAGTGTGCCTTTCTGACTTGGTTGAATCTCTAGAGAGTTGATAATTTAGTGCCTTCCCCAGAAATATCTACTTTCTGAGTCTCCCCCATCTCCTTCTCCTGTGTAGTCTTGCTCCATTTGCGCTCTATGCTTGTTAAGATTCCCCTACCTTTTATTTTCAATTGTAGTCCTCCTCGTTTTTCCAGAGCTCACTCTCCTTGACTCAGTGCCCCCTCCTCAATGCAACAAGAGACATGGATTGTTTTAGATCTGCCCCTACAATGCTAGGAGGTCTCAATATCTACAAATCTTATCTTCACCCTCCATTTTCTCAACATGCAACATAATATGATCTCCATCAGCATATCCAATAATTTTATGACTCAATTCACTTCCTCATGGACCAAGTGCAACAATTCAAAACCCATGTAAACTAGCTAGAAGATGAGAATGAAGAAATATGTCATGAGATTGTTGATATCCAAGCTCAAAAGAATCAAGAATACCAACAAATTCCAGGTAGTGGAAGTTTTGGAGCCTCGCCAGACATGCCAATTAACCCCCTTGCTTGAATAATGATTTTTGTAAAGTTTTCTTTTTGGTAGGCCAATTCTGTTGGATTTATAGTTTCTATATTGCTCTCAGCTTCAACTACAAATCATTCAGAAATAAAAAATTACATGGTTTGGGAAAAATTCCTGTGGCATAGTTGTTGTGGATTTCTTATAGTTTTCTCTAAGGTTAAGTTTTGTTCTCTATACTTCTGTCTTAATTTTTTGGGTTATCATGATCTATATTAAATGGTACAATAGATAAAATTGACATAATGGCTATCAAAGGACATTACATACCTGTATTGTTATTTTCACATACCTAAGTACGATTATTATTGAGATATGATAGAGAGGATATATTTCTTTGTGGGTATTGGGACTAGAATAAAATGTTAGCACACATATGGAAGCTATATTTGATATAAATGTAAATTTAGTCAATATGTTTTATGTGGACAATTTTTTGGGGGAACTATGATCTATTTGACATGTAAAAACTCATTTTTGTTAATAAAAATATGTTGGTTTTTTTCTTCCTGAAAGATATATAGCTCTCAGATTGTATGTTTACAATAGGTTTTTAGAAGAAGGTCTCAGGTGTCTCTATCCACATGCTCTCTTTCCGAATATGCATCAGTTGGAAAATTGTAACTCTCTCCCACTTTTCTACTGCATAACGAAAAAAACTTAATATCAACCTAATCATTTGTGTAAAAACAAAAAATATTCAAATATATCATATGAGAACCAAAAAATATATGAATTTTTTTATATTCATAACATAAATATTTCCAAAACAAGGGCTACATAGTAGCTAGTCCATGTTGCTTGGTTTAAATATAGCTAAAAAAAAAAAAAAAAAAACAAACAAACAAAAAAAAACATTCTATGAATAGTTATATTAAAAATGTAGTTGTTATTTCTTAGATCCATAATCACATCCATACAAACAAGCAAATGTGCTTTACAAATACATAGAAGAAATGACATGTTGCAAAAAGTGATTTGACTGGGACATGGATAATCATTACCAGCAAGTAAAAACTATGTTAAGTAGTTCTAAAGATGTATCAATGTACGAATTGACTAATTTCTACTTGTCACTTTAATTTTTTCATTGCATATGGAAATTTGGTGGCACCAGATCAACAATGAATCAACTAAGATGTTGATAATCTTTGACAATACGTACCATAAAAGGATTAATTCTATTGACGGTTAGAATGTTGTGATCAACCATAAATGAAGACAAGACAACGTTGACACTAAGAAAATCCCATGAAGATGGAAATCACAAGTAACACAAATGGATTGTTTCCACTTTAATATAATATTATGTGATGTGGCACACATCATTTGTAGCTTACATGGATTAATAGGTAAAGTAGATTACATTTTCATAATTTTCCTCTGATGTGGTAGACATCAAGTCAACTTAGCATGGAATAATAGGAAAAAAAGAATACTTTATAATACTTTGGCTTCGTAGTCATTGTGGATTACATTTTTTTCCCCATGAAAAAATCATAGCTTTATTCCTTCGAACCAAAAGTACATTAATCTTATAGAATTTGAGTGGGTAATCTTAAGGATGTTCGTAAATCCTCACAAAATTTGTAGATATCTGCGATAAAGTATCTCTAATATGTGTTACAAAACCATAAACATGACTATTTATTTTTTACATTAGTTCAAGATATAGACCTCATAGTGAAAATAACTGAAAAAGTCCCATGATCATGAACATAGATATTTAAATATTCCTTGCTACCAAAAATATAAGTCATATTTATGATGTAATTTGATAAACAAAAAAATAAAACAGAACAAAAGTTTGTAGAGTTGAGATGTTATTTGTTTGTGTTAATAACAAGTGCTACCTCCTCCATATATGGCTTGAGAAAAAACTCATAATTATCAAGCCCTATATAATCTGTGATATGAAAGGGTCCCCTATCCATGACAAGGCCCTCTTTAGAAAGGTTGTTCGTGTGATTCCTCTCCCTGTAGATATGAACACAAGTAAAAAATTTAAATGATATTTCCATCCTCATAATATCATGTAGTATTGGCATAAGAGTAAAATTTTGACTACAAGGGGCACCAAAACCTTCATAGGAGTTTCAATTGGTGATGATGATCATTTACACAGCTAACTACTAGAATATAACCTCCATAAACCCGCACTTGGTCACATCCCTTATCTTTGCATATACTAACAAGGATTTGAGGGCTAGAAGCTCCGGTAAATTATTGTTAGCCCTCCCGAAACTCATTTTAGCATGGAAGACATGTTCCTATGTGTGAAAAAGAATAACGCCCCCCACCACTTCTATGATTTTCCTCTTGAGTCTCCATCAAAATATCCTCATGGTACAAATATTTCAAGATTCTTAACTCTATTTGGAGAGGTTGTGGTTTGACTGAAGGCTGGGGAAAATGCGAGATAATTGCCATTCCCTTGGCTACTGTCTTATCTGGTGTGGTGATTATGTCCTAAAAAATGTACTTATTCTAGGCTAGCCAAATTCCTCATGTGAATATTAGAGGAAAGGATTTTATAGGTTCTATGCCCAGTTTTTGATACCAATTCCTCTAGCATCCTACCACACTCTGGCCCTCCCATTTTCACACTAGTCCTAGTGAGGATTTTCACGCTGCCTAGACTATCTCCGAGAAGGGCTATTCTATGAATATGTGCCTTATTGATTCTCCTCCTGATATACATAAACAACACCACCTAGGTCCTATTTTTGATCTCTTTTTCATCACTTCCCATGTTAGTGCCTTCCCTATTAGTAAATTCTATATAAAAATATGAGACTTCATAGTGAATTTCAATTTCTAGATGATTTTCTAGCACCAAACCCACTTGATTGGGTGACCCCCTCTACTATTATGGAGATATCCCAATTTAAGAGTATACTACCCTGAGGGTGAAAAGGACCAAATTAACTCATCATTTGTATCTATTAGTCTTACATTGGATTCTTGCAAAGCTATCACATATCTAGTCCATTCTATCTGGTGTTGCTCACCTTGTCCCAGTACTCTCGTTGACTACCAACTTTGTTACCATAAAGTGGTGCACTAAGGATCAGATACTTGAGACAATCTCAAACATCCTATTTCCCTGGTTCAATTGAACCCTTCCTCAACTAATCTAAATATGTCCACACTGCTTGCCCATGGGTCTATGACTAATATGATATGACTCCCATCCACTACTGCCCATACTAGTTCATTGCTGAAAATATCAAAGGAATTTAGTAATTATCTCCATATTATTGAGATATTCACCCTTGGCTTAACTTGAGTATGATGAAAATCTTCCAGAGATAAAGGATCTATGTATTTCCCAGTAACCACTTGAGTCCACAAATTATCTTTGGTAATTTATCTTGATCCACATTTTGTAGAGAATGTTGACAAGAAAAAAAATATTTTTAAGTCCCCAACCTCCTAAGGATTTTGACATTGCTATCTTTTGCCATCTTACCCAAGGATCCATAAAATGATGTATTTGTCGAGCCCAAAGAAAAGAGAAACAAATTATTCTAGTTTTCTCAAGCACTCCCTTGGGGATCTAGGCTAGGGACATCTACTAAACTAGGATGGTTTCCAAGACTGATTTTACTAGAATTAATCTTATTTCTCGTGACAACCATCTGAAAATCCAACCTTTGAGCCTTCTTTCAAGTTTTGCTAACAACAATAGCCCAATTTTCTTTGGAATAGTTGTTTGGTTTGAAATTAAACCCTAAGTATTTTAAACTTTCTCAAAAATCCCGCATGTCAAAGGAAACATTCCAAGAAGGATACCTTCTTTCTTCATTTTCTAGGTTTATATAGGAAATAATTGATTTTCTAGCATTAATTTTCATGCCAGTTGCTTTCCAAAATAGAGATAAGACTTCAAAAAGGTATTTTTGTATCTCAAATGGATCTATTACAACAAATTAATATATCATCTACAAATAGTAGATGTGAAATCATCATATCTTGAGCAATATTCAAGCCTTCAAAATCGCCCTACCTTTTTTGCCTCGGGTAATAGGAGACAAAGGCCTTTAGTAGATATAAGAAAGAGAAGGGGAGATAAAGGGAATCCTTACCTTAAACCTCGATATGCATGGAAGAAATGCAATTATGATTCATTGATAATGATTTCAAATGAAACTGATTGGATACAACCCATGACCTAATTGAAAAATGGAGGAGGAAATTTGTTTTGAGTAGGAATGAGCTTAAGATAGACTGAAATTACTCTATCATAGGATTTCAATAATTCTATTTTTATTATTGCACCTTTAAAATAGTGGGTTTTCATGATGTGCATGCCTTATTGGGCTACTCCTATTGCTTCATGTATTTATCTTCCCTCCATGAACCTAAAATGTTGTCTAGAAATTTCTCTTGAAAAAATTGGTTTTATCCTTGAAGCTATGATTTTAGAAATGACTTTATAAATGTTCTTGCATAGATAAATGGGTTGAAATTATTCAAAAGACTAAGGATTATCCCCCTTTTGGATAAGAGATATTAGTTGAAAGTTGCCAATACTTTACCTTGTTCTCTTGATTCATTTACCACTTCAAGCATGTCATGACCAAGCCCCTCAAATAGTGTCGAAAAATCTTCAATCACCCACCCATATAGCCCTGACCTCTTGTATTTCTAGAAACTAGCCAGCACTTCCTTCAACTCCACTAAGGTATCTTCTTCTTGCAAGTCATTAATGTCCTCCTCCCTTACATAACTTGGGAACAAATGAGCAACCTGTAATATATCCACTATAGAGTTTTGTGGATATTCCTTGAAGAGTGTTTGAAAATGAGACATATCCATATCTGCCAAACCCTCAAAAGGGGACAATTCTCTATCTTCTTGGTGCTACATGTTCCAAAGTTTTCTCTGCATCTTGTTTCCTTTTGCATATGCTTGAAATAACTTAGTATTTTCGTCTCCACATTCTAGCAAAACAGCTCTGCTCTTGAGGTGCCAAGCTGCTTCTCTTGAGGCCAGTATATCCCTTCTTCGTTTCTCTAGTGTTTGAAGAAATTCCTTTGAGGATGCACTGGTAAAGCCTTCCTCTCCTATCTCTAATAGTGCCTTCAAATCTTGCTCTACTTTCAACAAATCTACCTCCTCTTTTTATCTTTTTTTGTTTCCCCGAGGACTTATGTGATGTTTTAGGTTTCAAAGGTTCAATTCAAGTTGTGTTGCTGCTAAGTTGCCATCCATTTGATTAATATTGATCCAATGATTCTTTACCATATTTATAAACTCCTCCTCTTGTAACCAAGAATATTTCATATTGAAATGACTTCCACGTTTTTTGCTTCCTCTCTTGATTTCCAAGAATATAGGGGAGTGGTCTGATTCACCCCCCACATCTATCCATTATCTAAATACATTCAATATGTCCAACAAATGCTTAGATAACAAGAATCGATCTAGCCTTTTGTCCACTCTATCTGGGCCATAAATCATTTTCTCCATGTGGGATTTATCTTCATAGGTTTGATGTCAATCAACTTGTTTTTTGCAAAATGATGTAAAAAGTAACTTGAAAGAGGATCCAAAGAAGCTTTAGGTCCCCAAGACTCAGAGTCACCCAGTGAAAAGTTTAATTCCCCTCCTATGATTAGGATTTCCTTTAGGAGAAATGTGTTTGAAACAAAGGATCCCAAAATATTCTTTTATCCCCATTTGGGCCATACAAGTTAAGAGTAATGAAGGAGAGGTCCGATTTCAAGGAGTGTAATTATATGAAAAGGTCTGATTTAATGCTCCATAAATTCGAAGGTTTTATGTGTTGGGAACACTAGCCTAGTGTAAGCCTCCCGAGTGCCCTTGTGCATCAATAACTACAAAACTCGAACAACTAAATAAGGACTCTAGAAGTCTAACTACTTCAACAACATCCCCCAACATTTCCTGAAAGAGAATGATATAAAAATCATGCTTTAAATCTAGGAATTTGAGGGAAATTTTCTTGGAGGAACTTGCCAATCCTCTACAGTTAAATGAGGGAGATTTCATTAGTCCACCCCACCCTAGGCAAAAAATTCTCTAAGTGACCATCTATGGATTGTTATCTTCCAACTACCAGTTCAAATTGAGATCATTATTTTTCTTTAGACATATTTGATTTTCTTCCTCTCCCCCTTTTACCACTAGTTATGGGCTCTATCTTCCCCATTCCTCTTGACAATTCCTCGAGGTGTGTATAAATTTTCCTATATCTTAGATTGTGAAGGATTAGACTCTTAGATGAATCAACATCTGAAGATGCACAAGATACATGAATCAGGAGAGGGGAGGACCCTTGAGATCCCAAAGGTAAATAACACGCAATTTTGGACAAGGATAAGGATGTGACCAGTGAAAAAGGAATGACATCAGAACTATTCTCAAAGACCAACACCCATTCTTTACTCAAATTAGAAAAAGATGAAATAAGAGAAGTAACAAGAGGCTCAGATGCCAACATCCGCTAGAGGAGGTGACAAGAACTCTAGTAGATACATGATGAATTAGATCATCTCCTACTAGTATCCAAGTTGTTTTCTCTGTTGTATCCTTTGTTGTTTGAGGAGGAATAAAGATATCATCCATCAAAGCATTTATAGAGGCTAGTGGGGTCTAATCTCTAGTGTACTTGGACCAACATTGGATGTAGGTACCTTAATGGTATTATTTTGGATTTGAGACTTCTGCGATTTGCATTCTGTGTGGTTGCATCTTCCGGATTCATCGCATCTGTTGTTTTAGTGCATCGACGTTTCGAACCAGCCACTGTGGTTCATCATCAGGATGAGAATTATTGAAGAAGTCAGAGATGGGTGAAGGTGAATAAATAGGTGAAGATGAGGGAGCGTGCAAGACCGACAAGTTCCAGATATGAGGAGTGGTTTGTTAATTAAATTTAGGATGGAATTTATTTTTATTCTAATAAAGAGTTTAATATAATTTTCATTTATTCTTTTATTTATTTGATTGTGTTTTAAATCAGATTGACCTAATCGTGCTTTCGGTTATGGATGGTCTTATTAGTTCATTTGTATAAATGTTTATGTAAAATCATTATGTTTTGATGAGATTTCTTGTGTTTTTAATCTAAATGTAAGTACTTTATTCTTTTTTATACCTGTACATGTAAGTTGATTGGTTTAATGTATTAAGATATGTATATATTGATTTATTATGTTATGATATATATTGATATATACATATAAATATATATATTTTTGATATAATATATGTTAAGCTTTAATTTTAATGTATGTTGATTTAATATATATATTAAGTTTTGTTTTAATATATTGTGATATATATAAATATTGATTTAATAAGTATTATGTTTTTGATATAATTCCGAGTGCATTGTGAATTAAGATTAGCAATTTACATATATGTTGATTGATTCAATATATTAAGATATATATATATTATTTTAATGTGTTTATGTTATATATGTATGTTTAATATATATAGAATTTTATTATGGAATTAAATTAATTGGAAATGGTGAAGGGTATGTAGATTGATTTAATATATTAAGATATATATATTATTTCTTTTTGTACTTATCTATATGTATGTTAAACTTGTACCTATCTATATATATATTATTCATTTTTGTACCTATCTAAATGTATATTGATTGATTTAATATATTAAGGTATGTATATATTATTTTAATATGTTTATGATATATATGTATATTTAATGAATATAGAATTTTATTATGGAATTAAATTAATAGGATAAGGTGAAGGGAATATTGTATTATGAAGGTGAGGGAAATTGATCAGATGAAGAGATGAGAGGGAAAAAAGGAAACGGGGGACTAGGAAGTGGCGGAATCTTCTCTTATTGTGGGAATCCAGTTATCGCTTATCTTCCAACCGTCATCGCGATTTAGGTTATCAGGGTGTTTTCTTATTTCAATTGCTTCTCTGAATTTCCTATGGTGGTAATGATCAATTTTGGCCATGACATAGGAGTCTTCGATGCAAATGTGGTGATTGGTTTTGCTTGAGTGCTCCGCTAAGGCTGAGGTTTTGAAGCGGTTATGGTTAATGTCCGCCGCATGTTCTTGAATCCTTGTTAATATCGATCGGCCGGTTTCACCAATGTATGACTTTCCGCATGAGCAAGGGACCAAGTAGACCCCTTTGTGGTGTTTAGGGTCAATAGGATCTTTCACCGTTTTAAGGCATCTACTAATCGTTTTCAAAGGTTTGAACGTGGTTTTTATTTTCTTCTTTCTTAAGATGTGAGCAATTTTATCAGTGGTGCCTTGAATGTAAGGGAGGTGAACTGTACCAGCATAATCATCCTTCTGATGCTTGTTCATGGGATTTTCAACCTTCTTGAAAGCCTTGATCCCTTGGTGTTTTTTGTATCCATTCTTCTTGAAGACCTCCAAGAGGTGGTTCTTTTCTTGTTCAAATTTATCCTTATCTGAGATACGAATTGCTCTTGTTGCTAAGGTGTTTAGTACTCCAAGTTTCTGGGCTGGATGATGGTGAGAGTTAGCATGTAGGTAGTGTTCGGTGTGAGCTTTTTTGCGATAGACCTGGTGAGAAATAGTGCCATCTTGGTTCCTTTTGATGAGGATGTCAAGAAAGGGAAGACAACCATTTTCTTCCACTTCCATAGTGAACTTGATGGAATTTGACTGGTTGTTAAGGTGTTCAAGAAATTTGTTTAGTTTCTCTTTGCCATGAGGCCAAATGACATAAGTGTCGTCAACAAATCTTTTCCACAGTTTGGGTTTTAAGGGAGCAGACTCAATGGCCTTAGCTTCAAAATGTTCCATGAATAAATTGGCAATGATGGGAGACAGGGGTGATCCCATGGCCACACCACATGTTTGTTCATATATTTCATCTTTGAAGCTAAAAAAGGTGGATTGTAAACAGACTTCAACCAATCTGGCTGTGCTGGGGTCAGTGATTTTGTGTATAACTTCCATGGCTTCATTGATAGGAATGTTGGTGTAAAGGGCTTTTACATCAAAGCTCACTAAGATGTCGTCTTGGTCTAGTTTTATGGGTTTGATTTCATTAATGAAATGGTAGGAATCTTTGACAAAGGAGCTGGTATTGCCCACCAAGGGTTTAAGTTTTTTAGCGAGATGTTTTGCCAGGTGGTAAGTGGGGCCACCAATGGTGTTGACAATGGGTCTAATGGGTATACCTTCTTTGTGAATTTTAGGGGCCCCATAAATTCTAGGGGTGTAGGGGTTGGCTTCAATAAGATTCATCATGTTGAGCTCATTGCTTGCCTTCACCAAGTTGTTGACATTCCTCGAAATCTTTTTTATGGGATTTTTCTTCAATTTTATGTAGCAACCGCTGTTGTTTAAATGGTCAAGCATTTTCTCATTGTAGTCTTCAGCGTTCATTATAACCGTCGCACCCCCTTTGTCTGCCTTTAGGACCACAATGTCTGGGTTTTGGTTTAACGTTTTGAGAGCCATGTATTCTTGTTTTGATATATTGCTTCTCGGAGGCTTGGCTTTTCGGAGGACTATGGAACAATCTTGTCTGATGACTTCTTTAATGCTGTCAGGCATGTCTTTAATCCCATATTCTATACTGCATACGATATCTTCTTTGGGGATGGTGTGCGGCGAAATTGCAAAATTCAGGCCTTTTTCAAGCAAACCTATGGTGACTTCATCAATATGTGTGCTTGAGAGGTTTATTACGCTTACTTTTTTCTCCTCCTGGGCTGTTTTAGTCTGTTCCTCTACCATGATCTGCTGAGGCTCTATCCGGCTCTTCTTTATATTAGCTCCAATGTTGATATTCTCTACTTTCTGGCTAATGCCGTAGATGCTGCTACTGGTTCTTCTCTTACCCGTAGGTTCAACAGGAATGCCGAGTTGTGCTTGCGTTATTTTGATTTCCTCATCGTTCCCGGGATCTGGCGCCAATGTGTTTTCGTAAGTTTCGCTGTCTAGAGGAAGTTCGGTTTTATTTTCCAGCAGGTTTGTGTTCCCGTTGTTGTCTTTGCTTGTAGAATTATCGAGATTTCCATCTATCGTTCTGCTGTCTCGGGTGTCTATTCGCAGGTCTGGTCGAGCTGTTACATCCAATACGCTGTCTGTTATAGCTTTATTTTCTGGCCGATGAGCATCGTTTCTTGGTGATTTCTCAGGCGTATGCGTGTTATTTATATTTCTTAGGTCCGAGACCGCGTTCATCATCGTATGCGTTGTTTTCTGCGTTGAATTGATATCTGTGATCAGGGAATTCAGATAGGATACCTGCGCAGGTCTGATTCTGGTAACTGAGCGTGGTGTGGTGTCTGCGCAGGGTATGGCATCATCATTCAACTTCAAACCTGTCTTTTCCAAACCGGTTCTAGAGTGATTAGTGCAGGATACGTAGGGGACTATGCCGGCGTTCACCTTCTTCTCTAATTTTTCAAATTTCATCGAGTGTTTTTTATTATTGCATTTTTCTGTTTTGATTGATTTTAGAGATGCGCAAGAGTCTATTCTGGACCAAAGCGCAGGTATAATGAGGTTCGGCAGGTTCAGGTGCAGCTTAAGGGCTTTTTGGCTCAATAGATTGAGTTCGGAGCGAATTTCGCTGATTTCTGAGCGAATGAGGGACAGGCTGGCTTTGTTGAAAATGTGGAAGTTTCTGAAGTTTTTAAGACAGTGATTTATAGAGGCAAATGGAGGGATGATGGAGGCGTCTCTGCATCGTTTGAGAAAGGTGAGGTCTGACTTCTTCTTGGCAATTTTTACCCTGTATTGTTCCAGCAAACGAACTTCTTGTAATTTCTCCCTTCCGTATAGGTCGAAAATCATGGATTTGAGACTTCTGCGATTTGCATTCTGTGTGGTTGCATCTTCCGGATTCATCGCATCTGTTGTTTTTAGTGCATCGACGTTTCGAACCAGCTACTGTGGTTCATCATCAGGATGAGAATTATTGAAGAAGTCAGAGATGAGTGAAGGTGAATAAATAGGTGAAGA